>AYEL01069088.1:0-66492 GCA_000484575.1 Olivierus martensii
GCACTTAAAAAATTAAAATGAACTCTTATCAAACTAAATTAATATGTTACATTGGCATTAGAGCAGATACCTTAGACTACCTTCAATAACCCTCTTGCATTTCTGTTTTTTATTTCTTATCTTGATGTGTAAGAAAGCTAGCCACTAGGCCTATGAGATAGGCAATAGAACTATATTTTAATCATTAATCAGAATCCTATGCCTAAGTTTCAGTTTGGCTTAGACCACAACACTTTCCATAAAATAGACTAAATATGGCTCCAAAAGGCAAAAATTTATCACTTAGAGTTGACTCAAATTAACTAAAAACACTATAGGGGCCTTTTCATAAATTTAGATAATTGATATTATTCATAATTTACTATTATTAGCCTTAAATAATTAGTAATAATATATATATCACTAGCTCTGCGTAAATAAGGACTTGAGGAGTCAGGAGTCGTTTGTTTTTTTCCGACTCCGGGTAGTTTAAAAATCCGACTCCCGACTCCACCCAAAAACCTCCGACTCCCGACTTCGACTCTGCAACGCTGCTGGTGGCGTCAACTGGAACAACTCAAACGGTCTGCTATGAGGATAAAAAATGGTGTTTGTATGAGTGCGTGCTGCATTATTATTTGAATGCCTAAATTCCTTTGCTGCTTCATCTAATTCTGCAGTTTTGCAACTAAGCCTGTGGAGCTACTAATTGTAATCAGAGGTATGTCCTGTCTGTGACTATGTACATATACTATATAATTGTACCTAAAATGGTATATTTTCAATCAATGGTTTATGACTTTTTTCCTCGGCGTACTGAAAGGAAGAGAAAATGGCGTAGTGTCTTAAATTGGACCAGCATTAATTTCTTATATTGAACCGCTCATAGTCATCTGGCCCAATTTAAGCGCATAACATAAAATTAACGTTAAAAAGATTTTACGAATTGTAATGCATTAAATGACGTAATTTATGTTATGTGAGATTCGGAATGCATAGTTTAAATTGAAATATGTAAGGCCTACAATTTATTTTTATCTTTCACTTTCTACAGATGACATCAAAACGAGGCAAATATGGAGCTTGGGAAGAAGAGTTGATGGAAAGGGCTTTAACCGTTTACAGAAATGGGGACATGGGTCTAAACATTGCAGCTCGCACCTATAATGTCCCGAAAGTACACTAAAGAGGCGCATTGATGGTACCAATATTAATGCTATAGAAAACAAGCAGGCTTTTGGAAAACCTGCTGACCTTCCTGCAGATATCGAGAATGACCTAATATGTCACGTGTTGCTTTTAGAAGAGAGGTTTTTTCGGTCTGATCAGACGTGATCTTCGTCGTTTGACATTTGAAATAGCAGAGGCTAACAATTTGCCTCATAGATTGAACCGCACAATGAAAATGGCAGGAGACTAATGGTATTACAAGTTCATCTCTCGTCACCCAGAAATTTCGTTGCGTCAATCTTAGGCAACCTCAATGGCCAGTTAGGAAATGGAAGACAGCTGGTGCTACTGTTCTAACCGCCTCACCGTATAAGAAGTACTTGGTAGAGGTAGGCCTACAGAATGAACCGCATAATGAAAATGGCAGGAGACTAATGGTATTACAAGTTCATCTCTCGTCACCCAGAAATTTCGTTGTGTCAATCTGAGGCAACCTCAATGGCCAGTTAGGAAATGGAAGACAGCTGATGCTACTGTTCTAACCGCCTCACCGTATAAGAAGTACTTGGTAGAGGTAGGCCTACAGAACCAAGTGTTCGTGCCCAGAACGCACCGAATAACGACATAGTGGGATGGCTTTGCAAATTGTGCAAACAGGATGAGGCACGTGATATGATCCAGTGCATGAACTTCAGGGAATGGGCTCATCAAAACTGGGACCAAGAAAGAAAAAATACTACTGCAAAGAATGCTTGTAATAAATAAAAGATTTATTTGATATTTTGTGTAGCTTTAATCTTATTTTTTACTATGGTCCAATGTAGGACATGGCTTGTCTAATTTGAACTTTTGCAAACTTTAAAAAACCTGGTTTGTGTTGCTGTTTCTATTAAAAACTCAATGCTAACTATATGGTTCGATTCTTAATTAACATGTGTTTCTTTGACATAACTTTTTATATCTTTTCCCGCTCAAATGTCCTGTACAAGTCCTTGAGATCTTAGGGGGTCCAATATAGGCGGTCTTACCCTATAATTTGAGCAACATCTATGTTCCAAAACATAAAAAACAATAAAATATAAAACTGCAATTTTCATTTTGAATCTTCAAAATTATTAAGCTATTTACAGAAAATTTTCTTAAAAACTTCCTTGTATAACAAAAATATCATTTATTTTTGAAAGTAAGAAAATAGTTTCAAAAGGAAAACAAAACCAATATCTTCTCCTGTATAACTTGGAATGAGACACAAAAAAACCAAATAATTTTTAAAGCCAATAAGATTAATAAATAAATTATAAAAATCAAATACAAATTAGAATAAAAAAATATAGATATGACATCAAATAAATTATCTCGTTAATGCAAATTAAATTCTTCTCAATTGGAAAAAAAAGAAATGTATAAAATTATATGTATGTAAATTTACTAACTGTCCTGCAAAATATCATTTCAAAACAATATATCAGTGATTGAAGAAATAGTAAGCGAATCTTGGAGTTCTCTATTTTCCATCTATAACTGAATAAACTCTAATATTGAATTTTACCAGAATATATTCTCTTGTAAAGAATAAAGTAATAAAGTAATAACCAAGCTAGAGAATTTATTCTGACAGGAAAAGATATATTTTTCGCTTATATGAAGAAAATACTGTACTATAAATCTTTAGAAATACAAAGTAAAGGGGGCAAAAAATATTTTAAATAATTGAAGTATTTTTTCAGTTTAAAGATTATTTCAGTTTCTGAAGTTATTGAAGTATTTTTTTCAGTTTAAAGATTATTTAAATCATTACATCATCATTCTTTCACCATTCGACCAATTTTTCACTAATATTCTAATTAACTATGCTATAGAAAAATTATTATTAAAGAACATTTTGATAATTTCATGAATTCGTATGATATAAATGCTAAATTTATATTAATACATATGTTCTAAAATTTGTATACAAACATAATTTAATATGGAATGATTAAATTTAATCGCGTGAAACTAGTGATAAACATTCATGCTCCCAATACGTTTACATTACGGTATATATAAAATAATAATAAAATAATTGTACTTGTAGCTTATATTTATCTTATTTTATTTTTAAAAGGAAGTAATGGACTGTACACTGTATGTTTAAATACAATTACATATCGCGTGAAACTGATAAACATTTTATAAAAAAATATTTGATCGCAATATTTAAAAAGCTTTCTCTACTAATATTTTTTATCGTTTTTCAGTTAAATTAGTTAGTTATTTGTTGTTCAAATACATCTAAGTTAGTTTTTTATTAAAAATAATTGATCATTATTATGCAAAAAATTTTCAATTGATTTATTGAAATTAAAAAACGAAAATAATATAAAAATTATTCGTAAAAAATCAATGCAATATTTATTTTCTATTAAATTTATTCATCAGTGTTTACTTTGAGAATTGCACTGGAAACACAAAAAATTATGCTTATGTAATTATCATTGAATTAAAAAAAAAAAACTGTATTTAAGCATACATTGTATTGTCCGTTACTTCTTTTTAAAAATAAAATAAGATAAATATAAGCTACAAGTACAATTATTTTATTATTATTTTATATATACGGTATATATAATGTAAACGTATTGGGGGATGAATAAAGAGTCTTGTTCATTTTTTTATCAATTTTGTTTTTAATATCTAGCTAAGTACTCTCTCTGGTTACTGGTTTGTTAAATATGTTATCTGAGATATTCTGAAGTTAATTATATATTTTTCATGTTTTTCTGATAATCCAATGAAAAATATGTAACGTCTGCAACTCAATATGATTTGAATTTAATTATGTAAATTATTTTTCATAATTCTCTATTACAAAAGTAAATAAGTGATAAAAGAGAAATCGTTTAAAATATTTCTACATTAAAAATATATATATATTAAGAGAATAGAAAGCTTATCAGAATAGATACAAAGAGGTTATAATATATACTTTGTATAGGCAATGTATTGAATAGAGATTTCTCTATTCAATACATTCAGATACTGCATTTCTTTTCGGTTTTTATAAAAATTATTATTTATTTACACTATTAGAATGTTTATTTATTTTTATAATATTTATTTAAAAATTGATTAACTGTATATGATTTAATTTTTTTTTATAAGGACGATTTAATACATGTTTATGATATTCTATATTAAAAAATATATGTATAGTTTTAAATCACAAATTTTAGTATAGCACTGTATTATACTTCTAAAAAACAACAATTATCATTAAAATTTTAGTAATATTTACAGAAAGGCGAATTTTTGCAGTTTTAAAAATATTTTCGGGACATCTCATAAATTGATTTTTCTAAATTCTGGTCAATTTATTTTTAGCTAAATATATGTGATTATTTTTCTATAAATCAATATAGATAAGACAAGTCAAGATATTACCGTAAGTATTAAGAATCTGTGTTTAGGCGTTATTTTAGCCATATATCTAAACGGTAGATAAAATGATATTCTCCAAACATACAGCTAAATAATGCATGTTCTCATTTGGCTACAAAATATTGGTATATTGAGAACATCTACTCAAGTATTCTCGATGTATCACGCCTAGTTAGCTATACTGGATGCATTTGTCTACAGAATACTTACCTAGATATTCTGAAGACAGTTTCCAGAGAGCACTTAACGAGATGATCTGAAACCATTTGGCTAAAGAGCATCTTAACTGTTTTTTAACTAGTGCATTTATTATATTAAAAAAAATATATATTTATTTCGAAATACGATAAAATTACGGATTTACATAATATTAATTATAAAATAATAATTATTTTTCTATATTAATGAAGACAAGTAACTCGTCCAGAAGTTATATAAGTACTCCAATTTCTACTTTAGGCGTATCCGATTCCAATTAGGAGGATTAACTTCTTTCGAGGGGAAAAAAAATGATTACAGAAGGGAATGATTACATTCGATTACAGAAAAAACAAAAGATATTATTGGAAATTTTATAAATGGCAAATAATTTCGAAAATTAAAAAAAAGAAGAAGAAATAGAGATATTCCCGATAAATTCATTTAAAAAAATCTGAGAAAAATTCAGACATTTTAATAGCTTTTAGAGAAGTTTGGATTCATTTATCATCAGGTATAAGACTAGTAATTATCATCCAAAGACTTCCCATGCTTTTTTTAACAGTTCAACGCCAGGTAATAATTCCAAATTAATGACTCACGTGATAAATTCTCCAAGTAATTAAGATATTTTCGATCATTTCTCTCGTCTCTGTAATCTGCTGCCATCTAGTGGCAATGAAGCATCATAGATAATGTAATCATCATTAAGTGTTACTTAGATCAAGTACTTTATTCTTGAATAAAATTTTATTATAATAATCTTTAATCTTGTAAATAATAAAATAAACGTATTATATGCTTATATTCAGTTGCATGAAAAAGGCATTTTAAAATCAATCATGTGGTGCCATCTGTTAATAGCAATTGCACATACTTGGGTGAGAAACAAACAATGCTGTAAACATCCAGAAATTAATCTAATTAAATTTATTTAAATACGTAAATTACTGTATGATGTTATTATTTAGTATGAAATTGCATTTACGAATCACGAACATGATTTTTTTTAATTTAAACTTAACATCTTTTTTAAAAATAGATTAGAAAGAAACTAAAATAAAAGTGGCACATTTAAATGAACTGATGGATTTATATATATATAAAAATAACAATTAAATAATAAAATTTCTATTAATAAAGATATAGCAGTAGTCAAAATCCTACATTTAAGAGTATCTAGGAGGATAGAAATTTTAGATATATCTAGTAAGAGAGAAAAGTTCTAAATCCGATACGTGAACGGTAATCATAAAATATTTAAGTTTTCAATTCACAAAGCCGTATTTTGGAAGTGTATATGAGACACATCAATACAAAACAATAACCTAACAGGTGAAAAGGCTTTCTGTGTGCCAGATCCCGATGTGGAGGGATTTCAAATCTCCCAAGACCAGCTTCAGTTAATGCTGTAATATTCCCTTGAAAGCTACTCCATCTGTTCTATCCCTCCCCCATATTTCCTAAGTAACAAGTGGAAAGATGCCTAGTACAACACTAGAACTCCCACTGAATCTCGATCGACCGTTTTGTCTGCAAGGCTTCATGTTAGACCTTAAGTGTGGCATGTTGGGATCGTGGGATGAATTTAGGTGACAACATCATACCGCTGCAGAATGGAAATTCGCTTACTCTGTCTTTTGGATGGATGGTGCATATCTCTTCTTCTTCTTTTTTTACTTTAATGTAATTTGGTAAAATTAAATTAATTTTTTCGCTTATATCTTTGAATTTTTATGTGGAATGTTTGCCGTGCCATATAGCAATATCTAGTAGAGAGATATTGGAAAAATATTTGAACTAATATCGATATGGATTTGCATAGCCTGGTCAAATATGTCTACTTTTCTACAAAAGAAATTTTAATATTTAAATTCAAAAACTTTTCCGATATATATAATTGGATTAAATATTATTTCTTCATATGAGAGCTATGCCTGTAATACATTTAAATGTACAAAAAACTTATGTTGCTGCCATAAAAAAATATTAAAACGAAGTGTAAACTTATTCAAATATGAATTTATTGCTAACAGAAGAATGGCTGCGAATAAACTTGCTGAAATGGCAACAAATTCGCTTTTATATCATGTTTGCTTTATTCAATCTGTTTAAATTTTTATTAGATGAAAACTATTTCGTTTCTCATAATTTAACTTGTACTGTAATTTTAAAATTTTATAAATTTTAATATTAACTGAAAATTTCTGCTTGTGTAAACACTTAAAGTTGATATATAATATTTTAAATTTGTACGCGATTTATAAGTATTCGTTTCTTCAATATTTATGTATACCGTATTGTATTTGATAACTATTTTGCGTTATTATTGAAGTTCTCATTTTTGCGTTTTAATAGAGAAGATAATGTAATGATAATCGACTTACAAATAATTATCAAGGACTGTTTTTTTTCCCTCGAATTTTTTAATTCGAGAAAAAGCAACCCATCAAATTCACATCCAAAATAGACCGCTGTTCTAATTTCCTTCTAAGATAAGCAATCTCAACATACTTTTATTCCTTTACGTCCCTAATACCAAACTCGTTATCAGCTCGTGCAGATTTTGGCCTATCTCCCCCAATCCCAATGCATTTTTGGACCCTTCTGTCTGCTCAGGTTCTTCAGCAGACCAGACATACTCGCCCACTTCACCAATCAATAAGTTCACTGACAGAAGAGAGGACGGTTGCATAACTCGCAGTCTGCAGTGAATGCTCTAGCAACACATGATCACTCTCCCTACCTACCTCTATCTCTTACCCCAACTGTTGCTGAATCTCCGACATGGAAGCGAAATGATGGAGAAATGAAGTGGGCGAAAGCACCACGCTGTTGCTGCTTTTGACCTTACACGGAAAACATTTTTCTTCTTTGAACAATAGTGTTATTATTACTCATGCATTTATTATATCTAATAAATACTAGATATATAGTAGCCTAGTAAAACAAATAATGCCTTGCCTCTTTAAACAAAAATAAAACGGATCAAAATTTCTGTTAATAATAATAGCAGTGATAAAAAATTAAATCATGTAACCATATATCATTAATTGATTCGCGGTTAACAAAATGGAAGTGAATGAACTATTTTTACACAAGAAATACAAATGTAACTTAAACCTTTGCAAATTCTAATTATAGCATTTTTCCTTCTCGAATAACTTTTATTATATATTAAAATGATAATAATATATATGATAAATAATATATTAAATGATAAATATATATGAAAATGATAAAATGGCAAATGATTTTTAAAGATAATTAAAAAATGAAAAATAATATTCGATATTTGTGTTTTTCTCATCTAGAAATTTATTAAAATTACATTTTGCATACTCTTATCAATTATATTTTTAAATAATTTATTATAAAATACGCAATGAATTTATTTATTGTTATTTTATTTAACTCGAAAAGTTGTTATTTTTGCGATGAAAATTCTGAAGTTCGCATATTTCTAGATTATTTCTTTAAAATATTTTTTGAGGAAATATTGAAAATACGATCGAGGTCTAGGTAATTAAATACCGATCTATCATTACTCCCGGAATAAAAAAAAAATCGCATTCATTTGCATTTCCACCAATTTGAGGTGTCATTTCTTGGTTTTTCATCCTCATTAAGCATCTTTGGATTTTTGAGATGATTCAATTAATATCGAGAAAAATCGAAAACTTTTAGCAAGTTTCTGTGTTTCATAAAGAATAATGAGCAAATCCAAATAAAGGATTGGATATTAAGTAAAAAACAGTAACTATCTTTTCATATAACTCATTAATTTTTTGAATTTTTTACTTTCAGCTTGGTCAATTTGGAACTGTATTTCCACCCAAGATGACGCATTCGACTTTAATATCAACCGAAGGGGAGAGAAGAGACGTAAGAAATTTATATATATATATAAAATCTAATAAAACAATCAATTTTAATTTAATAATATAGCGGCTTCTTCTTGAAACATCCTTAAATCTATTTGGGATGAAAATTTCAGTCGAATCTGTTTTCAAAACACGAAAATTCGATTCGGAACAACTTTTAACCCATTAAAACCATGTCGGAGGAAAAGTAAATGAAAATTTGATGTTGACTTAAGGTTCCTGTTAGATACGGAGTAGTAAATTTACGGTCAAGAAAAACAACTTTGCTTTTTACTGCCCCAGGGACGCTCACTTCTGTTACCATAGTAACAGGACATAATGTCAACAAGTGTCTTCCGCTTTAGTCGAGAGAAACCCAAAATAATTTAATATATTTTCTTGCATCATAAAGAAATAATGCTTCATTTATTGTAGAATAAACAATATGTTTGATGGTAACGGAAATCACTCACAAATTACGTCTTCGTGATTGAATATCTGCGGGACTGCATCTCTTTTCTAATACGACAAAATGGCAGATCTCCATCACCGTAGCGTTTTGATACCAAACGTCTCTCCTCGTTTTTGAAAATATTTTCCAGACATATAAATTAAGTAAATATGCTTAATTAATGACTTAAAACAATTTTTGACCAATTAAATTCGAATAATCACTTAAACCCAACCGTCTAATACCACAAATATACAAATTGTTTTTGTATATTTATGGTTACTTTATAAATGCTTAATTTATTTCAATAAATTAAGCATTTATAAAGTAACTGATAAAATAATGAAATTTACATTAATTTTCCACCACAAAAATGGTTTCATTAGCACAAAATAGCTAATTTAACACTCTATCTTTAATTATTAAAAACCATACCGTCTTTTTAATAATTTATGTTAACTACCGTAATAACATTGTTAATCTTTAACGTTCAACCAATGAAAATGAGATTAGGCATTTTCATACTTCGTAATTTTGTAACTAAACTTTAAAGTCTCAATTAAAACAAAAATATCGTCGAATGTTAGAATTTTTAAACGATTAGGAAAAGTTGCTATTATCGTTTTCCTTTACTAATTATTGAAATTTAAATTAAAAGAATGCGGCATTAATTCCGAATAAAAATTTTTAAGAAAACACCGTTGTGTCAAACTGTTTTTATCGTCATCCAAATAAATTAGACGGTCCTTTCAACAGCAGACATATATCGATTTATTTAATAAAACTAATTTGCAGATTAGTTTTCTTTCTTCCCTTCCCTCGTACTCATAAAGAATCTTCTATCCAATATTTCTGTTTTATTACGAGAGACGTTCAACACTTATTTATCCAAAAAAATTGAAAAAAAAAGCGTTTTAGAAAAGAATTATTATCAAATACAAATTAAATTACTCTCCACACGTTTACATTTTATATAAATTTTGAAAACTGTTATAAATTTCGCTGTTTCGATTAAATTTTCAAGTCATTCTGATGATGAATTAAAATTTAATATTTTCGTGTTACTTTATTTAATTCTGTAACCGCGTAATGTGCCCAGTTTAAATGTTAACGAATTAAATAATCGTTTAATCATAATTAAAACAAGAGAGGAAAAAAAAGAAATTCATTCGAATCAAAATTTACGGAGATTTAATAACGTTGATACGTCAGAATTTATCGCACTGAAAGATTAATAACTTTTGCATAAACTGAAAATTGCAGATAAGTAATAATTAATTATTGAAAGAATACATATATAACATTATAATGAAAGAATAATCTTCTCGACTAGAAAGCTAAATTTATCTGTATAGATGTAGAGAGAACATTGTACTGTTTTCAATCATCCACAACGGGATGAAGTTTAAAAGCGTTCTTCAATGATTTAATTAATTTTCTCAGATAATACATTTTTCACCTGAAAACTAACAGATTTGACATTAAATATATGCACACACACATACACAATTATGCATATACACATGCTGAAGAGATTATTCTTCTTAAAAATAATAAAATAAATTAATTACAAATCTCAGAATTCTTGTTACTAAACATTAATAAAATTCAAGTTTATTAATTTTAAGTTATTTACATTCATCAATCCGGAAAGGAATTGTTTTTTTCTTTTTTAAATCATCCGACAAAGGAATTAAATATTTGAAATTTATTAAATGTTTAATGAATGGAACGAAATGATAAAATTTGTTATTTAATTAATAATTAACTATATAAATCGTAACAATTTTTTCGTTCTGATTAAAAATAATGATAATAATAGTAATATTAAATGTAATTAAACTAAATCAGACTATCGTATATTAATGGAAGAATATTAAAATTTATTTTTTATGAAGTATCCTTTTGAGATCTGGGAACGTCTTATCTATTATTTTGGTAAATCCACCCCAAAACATTAAAATTATTGCCTCTTGAAATAACTTTATAAACCCCATTGCTAGCTATACCGATTCTGCCAAATAATCGAAATGGAAACGGATTGATGAGCATCGAAAGCAGAAAACTCAGCACATCTTCTAGTTGACCAGCATCCGGATGCATCCCTCATCCGGCTTCCAATCCATAAACTGACAAAATTGCATTATTTTGATTCACTTAATAGCGTGAATACTTTAACTAAGAAAAAACTAAAGAATTTGAAAAAATATTATTTGCAATCAACAAAAATGCGTGAAAATATATTTACAATTGTTTTTCTTACAGTCGAAACTTATTCTGCATATATACTATTGATTTTTTTAATAATAATGAATCGTATCTTTATCATTTATTATTTATTTCTAAAATATTTTAAAATAATTTACAGTAGAATGAGAATTTTTGCGTGCATTTTATAAAATTTGCAAGCTATTTATAATAATAGTTTTGCGTGTTTCGCATGTTTTATGGAATTTAAGTTTAAATTAAATAATGCATTTTTACTGTTATAAAATTTGCATTTATAACGTGTTTTCACTTTATTTAATACATTGAATTTCTCAGATAATAATAACAATAATAATAATGAATAAATAAAAATTAAAAGATATTTTTCTTATTTTATTCTTCAGGTGAATTCACGCCATTAGAAATAGCTGGAATCACTACTGGGATAATTGCAGGAATTTCCGGAATGGCTGTAACAGTTTACTTCTGTTATTATGTATACAAAAAACAGCAAAAAATAAACGATAGTTCGAAATCGTTACAAGTTAGAAGATATTAAATTTTCGAAAAAAAAAGAGAATGTAAATCATAAAAAAATTAAATTAAATAAAAAATAAATTTCGTGAAAAAGCAAATTATATTCTAATGTCATTTCTACGTGCACGATTTTTTAAAACTCACTGACCGTTACAAATTATCGATTTGATTTACATGTAGCATGTTTTCTAAACAATTCCAAAAATGGACAGTTTCAATTTCTCAACATAAATAGCTACAAGTAAAGGAAGATATATTACCAACTTCACTTCATCTCTTTGGTCTTGTACTGGAAACGAATATATTTCATACTCTATATCCTCAACAGAAAAATATTATAAATGCTCCGACGCATCCTGTGGAGTAATGGTTCTGTGCAGAATGCGTCCGAAACATTTACAATATTAATAGATGATGTGTTTGACTGGAAGGAAGAAAAAGCAGAAAAGAACAGAAATTTTTATACCCAAATTCGAATGGTTTATTATTTTTTACAGTTTAATTGTCAGAATTTTAAACGCATATCGACTAACTTTTAACAGTTCGGTAGTATGAATTATGTAAAAGTCGTTCAATCGGCAGCGGTGATAACTATAATATCTGTTATTTTATAATATTTATGTGAGAAATTTGTATGTTAAGTGATGTGTAGTTATACACGCTTGTTAGTTTAGTCGCAGTGAGAAGATTAAATAATGTAGAATAAATATTTCGCACCGTACCTATATTTTACGGGGTGAAAATACTAAAAGTTTTGAATACTGTATATAAATGCGCTTTTTGGTACGTGATGGATAAGAATGCGTGGACTGTTAAATAAACAAAGATTTAAAGAACTTGGGAATCAGTGAATAACATAGGTTTTGGAGTTTGCTTGACCTGTGCTGTACAGTATTTAGCAGAAATGAATGGAGGCTATTAATGTCACCACAGAATGAAATAAGTAGTGGACGTGGATAGAAAAGAAAGTTTCACTCCATAAAAATTATTCTTTTAAAAAAATGCACTATTTTATATCTAGAGAAAATAAAAAATATATATATGTATAGGCCTATTTATATTCTAGCATTTGTTTTATGTAGTCATCAACTTAATAAACCGGAAAAATTTCCTTTTTAAAATAATTAAGGGCAAGTTTATTAAATAAAATAAATAAATTGGTTGTAATTATAATAAAGGAAGAGATGAAGACAAATGATTTACTTCTTTTCGCATTGAATAGCTGTTAGGATGTATATATACATATATAACAAGCGGAATGGAGACGATACAGGTCCAAGAAAATACATTAAATATAGCAATAAACTTCTAAACAACATCTCAACAAAATTAAATACCGCATAAATTTATATTAAAAGCATCTAAAACAAACAATATCGGGAATACTGTACTAAGTAATACGTTATACCCGTTAAAATATAACATTTTGTGTTTACAACGATTTTATATGCCAGAAACGAATGGGTTCCATTAAAAGTATAGAAAAGCAATTTATTTCCAATTAACGCTTTAAATATTAATCAAATATAAATCATTCCTCTTACAGATTGCGAAAATTTGTAGTTCCGAATATAGAAATTCTAATTTCTAATCTAGTAATTTGATTGGAATATTCATGGAAAATTAAACTCGAAAATTTAAATTTTGGGAAAATTATTATGCATATAAAATTTTTAGAAGAATATTTTAATGCATAAAACTTGTAATATATTCTTCAGTTTACATTCATGTAGAATATGTATATGTATATATATATAGTCTACTGTATAAGGTAAACTATTATTATGTCGGATTAAAATTTAAATACTCGTTTCGCTTGTATAACCAGACGTTTATTTGCAGTATTATTAATTGTCATTGGGAGTCATTAACACCAACATCACGAATGCGGATTCATTTATTAAAAAGAAATAAGCAAAACTCCATAATGATCACTTATGTCTACGTAATATAACAATTGCGATTAAAGTTTAATTGCGGAGTAATTTTTCTGCAACTAATCGTTTAATAATCTTTAAATAAGATAATAACCTCAAACGTATATTCAATCGCTCTAGTAAAATTAGTCACGTGGAAGCATCATCTATAATAATAATGATTAGTTGCATGTTAGAAATGTAGCAATGATTTACTCGAAGTATTAGCATCGCTTAATTGGCGTCAGAACTTCATCAATATAATCAAACTTATAAAATTGTTTTGATGAAGCGAGTCTGTTGCGCCTAAAGCTATCTTAAGGGATTTCTAGTTGATTGCAGTGAACTCTCTCTCTTCTCTCTCCAAGTACGCAACTTTCTAAACACGGTATAAATCCGATAAAATGAAAATACTCTATAGAGAATTTATCTATAAGCTAGCGAGATGCGTGCATATAAATATATATATATATTTTGCATAAAGTTTAAAAGCACGATTATTAAATAATATCGAAAATCGATTGAAGATGAAGTCGATTCTCTAATAGGATAATAACGAGAAAAATCTACATCGCACATTATCTCTCTAGCCGATTAGAGAAGAAGAAACTTTAGTAGAGATTTTCTTCTTCGCTTATTATCGACGTAATGCGTACATTAATGGATTAAAGAAGGTAGTAACTTTCTGTGTCGCTTCTTCTGCCTGGTGAATCGGGAGATGGAGATCGAACTACTATACTCAACCCAACAGAACTGTTGAATGTGGTCGATGCTAGAAATCGTCATCCTTTTTAACACTTCTCCCAAAAAGTCAGAACGAAATCCCATTTTCCGTTTCATCGATATTTTTCAAGAGAATTTAATCCAGTTTAGAGTTTTCCTTTTTTTTTATTTTTCAGTCGTTTGACAATACTAGTGAGTTTTCGGACCGTGACTAATGTCGCCAGTTCAATGTTTGAAAAGAATTTAGCGACCGTCTACTCTTTTGGCTGAAACAAAGACCGTTAGTGGTAACATTTGTCAAATATTTTGACGTTTATTTTAGATAAATAGTCTACCACGAATGAGCCATCAACTCGGTTGAAGAAGAGACAACTTTGACTGGTTTCTTTTCCAACTGGGACGAATTGTAGCAATAATAGAGGATGTAACGAAATGCTTCTCATGAAGAATGGCATCTCTTTTCAACAGAAACAAAACTATCTTGTAACTTCTAATCGTATAAGTTATTCCTGTAAAAAAGTTAAAAATATACATTATACATTTTTTTAGTTTGATTGTTACTTTTTTTAATGCCATACTTTTAAAAGTTTGTCAGTGCACACTTAATAACAAATTATCGAATTTATTCAGGAAAAAAAATAGATTATCTCACATAATTCTCTTATCAGATTATTGAATTTATTCGGAATGAAAACAATAAGTTACACAATTCTCTTATCAAACAGGAATTTTTGTTTGAAAACTGCATTATAAATGTAAAAAAAAGAAAATATTTTAAGAATTTATCAATTGATCGAATAATATGGCGAGAATAAATTCCGCTTAATTTTTTTTCTTCAGTTTAGTTATATTTAGAAAGGTTTTATTTTCTAATATCAGCGAAGATATTAGCTATTATCTTTAGCTATGTAGTTGCCATCGTTATTATCTCTTCAACGATGTTCACTAAAGTCCAAAGACCGCAACAATCCCATCGGTTAGATAAAATGAAAGCCAGCAACAACTAGACTGAACAAATTGTTATTTCTTACTAAATCGGTGGAAATAAAACTGAGAAAATGTCACAAATTCATTGGATTATTCTAGGTAAGTTTATATTACAATATTATAAGATTATATCATTAATCTTTTCCAACATAACAACATAACTGCTTAATGAGATTTATTATTATTGTATTAAAAATCCGTTATACAATATATTAAATCAGTTATAATACACAAATCTGCATTGATTAAATAATTCGATTTCTGATTGTGTAACGACTTAAAAATATATTTTGGTCTCAGTCTGCCATTTTTATATATATATATATATACATACACATAATTATTGCAAACCTAACTTTCCTAAATGCATCTGGGATGGAAATTATTCTATAATTTATATTTATATATTTAAAATTACGTGAGAAAAATTAGATTTATCGCCTAACAATTTTGATAAAATTACAAAATTGAATAATTTATTCTCTTATCGTAATCACGTTTCAACTAGAAAATTTTTAATATATCAGAAATTTGTTATTTACATAATTTTATTAAATTTTTCTTCTGATATTTTTTATTATTATTTCATTTAAATTTATTTTTTAATAACTTCTAGGAAATGAATTTTCTTTCTTTTTTTACTTTGCACTTTTCTGAAAAAAGTGGAAATATATATATATTGCTCCATTAAACATATTTTTTTAATAGCGTACTTAACAGTAGACAAGTCTCTGATAAATAAGGAACAGAAATACTTTATTTGGTCCGTGTGTTTAGTGTAACCTCATGAAAGGGTTCAAGAAACGTTCCTCAAATTTTCAACGGGTTTTGAGCGGTTTGCAGGTGAATCCCAATCCTCTTTACAAAATTAGATTACTCAGGAAATTAGGTTAGTGAACGAACTTGGTTATCCATGGAAAATTTGATAATTGCGTTACTTAGACGAATTCGGTCGTCTTCTAAGAGAAATTTAGTTAGTCAGAACCGTAATGAAATCTCTTCCCGTGAAAGCGACCTTCATATTTCTCCAGGTGAACACTTAACGAGTTTAATATTTTTCTCTCCACTCACTCTCTTTCTCTTTCACGTTTTTTCCCCCTTAGAATTCTTGCATTTGGAGTGTGTGCGAGAGGACAGTAAAGAAATTTACTTGCCGTTCCTAGAATTGCTATTACATTATGCATTCCCCTGTTTTGGATGGTTTTTCTCCGCTTCCAAGTTCACGAAATGAAATTTAGAAAGTTGTAAGGTTTTTAAAATAATAACACGACATAAAAGCTATAAGGATTTTGTTCAAAACTGAAATGGAAACAAAGATAATTCTATTTAAACAACAACTGTATATAATTTATGTACGTGACAGCAAATAACTGTAAAGCTTTACTCTAGCCTTATTCAAGATTTAAATTGTTCTTTAAAACAACAACCTACTTTACTTTTTATAGAAAAATATTTAAATTAAAATTTTAATAACTTTTTCGCCATTTGTTTCGTTTCTTTTTCTTTAATAAAATAAATTCAGTTTCTTTGGAAGAGCATAATATATTTTTCTTTATGCAGTTTTATTTTTTTAGTGCGTATTGTGATAAAAATACTTCTATTATATCCATTTAATTCGTGGAAAAGCAATTGGATCCGAACTTATACAATAATATAGACATTTGTAGCGAATGTCAAAAATCGATAATTTCCAGAATATAGTGGTATGGGATTGAGTAAGTTTGCGTGTTGGCTCACAGACACACGAATTACAACTTTCCCCTAGAAAGAAGAGTTACTAATGAACGTGTAAATCATTGCAGAAAGAAGAGTTCTTTTCCCCATTTTACTTTTAAGGCATAAAAGGGAGGGAAGAAGAACACGACACATCAATACCGTTGTTATCTCTGTCATTCTTGGAGAGTAGAACTGATGGAATAAATTTGGAATGAAGACATGCAGATAAAAAAAAAAGAGAGAGAGAGAGCGAGAGAAGAAAAGTAGGAAACACCCATTTTATATCACTTGACTGGATGACAAGTTTTCCTTACTTCATGACACATTTACTTAGGTTTTTGTATGTTTCCATTTCCAGTCTCTTTCATTCTAGAAAGCGAAATTACCTTCTTTACAGGAAGATAAGTTACCTTTTAGATGCATTAATTGACAAAGATGGGAAATGAAGCATGAATAAAAATTTTTCTTTTGATGAAAAATGTTTCATCATTTATTAAAACAAGAATCGTAATTACCGAAATTACGGCGAAAACGGATACCGATACCCATTCCATTAATTAGCTTTTCATATGCATTTATAATGTTCATAAAAGTGCAAAATACGAAGATTAATATAATTTTCTTTCGGTTTTATTTGAGTGTAAAACTTTATTAAAGGATATTATAATGTGACAAAAGTTAAATAAAGAGTACTGGAACTAAATCCATAAAGTGAAGACAAACTGTTAAACAGTTTTCAAAACCACTTGACAAACACCAATATATCAACTGGAAATATGGCTAAGAATGTAAGCTCTCCAAGTTTATATTCAAAAGCCAGAGTTTCGAATATCACGATTTATCACCAGCAGCATAAGAGGTCACTTATCCACCAGCAATTTCGACTCCTATTTTCCAGACTGTTTTTGATGTGATTTTACTTCACGTCTCTTTCTCTCTTGGCAATAGAATTCAACATTTGCAGAGTAATTTGTGATTAGAAGTAACGACATCAGTAGGTAAATCTACGAATTACAGGTGAAACCTGCCTATCTAATGATAAAATCGATACTGAGTCAGTCTTTATTTTAGCACTAGTATATAGCTGACTCCGATCCATTATTAAAGTCATTACTCTAAATGATGACATGGCCATAGAACAAACCCTCATTGTGAAGAGGTTTCACACTTAATCGCTTTAATGTGACTTCTTTATTCTTACTGCCGTTAATTCTGCTTCATTCATCAATCCCAACACACAAATAATCTTAACATTAATATCCAGCTACAAGCATTAACATTTTGTAAGCTATTAAACCAGTTGGTTTTACCCAATGGCTGTTGTTACCGAAGATAAATTAATATCAATAGAAAGAGAGAAAAAAAATGTTCTGGTGTGAATCACTCGTTAATCGGGTTTAAAGTATCCTGTTGGTTCATTTGCATAACTCACACCGATGTGGAAGATAAATTGCTTTAAGTGTTGAGGCTTGATGGAAAGTCGAAGTTTTTACTGCCTTTCATTCTTTAATTATTACAAAATGAAAAATTGTTCTGTTATTACCAAGTTACGACGAAAGAGTCGATAATATTTTGTAAAATTTATAGCTTTTATTAGCTGGTATCAGTAACAGAAGCGAAGTTGGGAAGCTTGGAAACAGCTACCGAGTTACTCAATAGTGGTACTAACCGAATGACGTCATAAGGCCCCAGGGAAATAGTTAGGTATCCGTTCTGCGATGTGCGGTCTCCCGGGATACACGAATTGATCAAAAATGAGAAAACTGTTGCGCTCTAGTTGGATGAGGCTGTCACGAAGCCATTTTCAATCTGCTGACTCATTAATTCTTGTTTTAATAGACCCCGTGCAAATGATGATATTTATGCCGAAATGAGTTTAAAATTTTCAAATCCTACTGTGGTGTTAGTAATTCGGAGCTTTCGTTAAGATGCTTATTCGATTCTTTCACTTTTTTTATTATAATTAATTGTTAGAAATAACTTCTATTCGGTTATTTCTCGAAGAGGAAAAGCAATTCGCTACTCTCTTCTTTTATAAACTCGAGAGAATATAATAATATCGATTTTTAAATTCGGAATAAAATATTTCTTCATGTTTCTTTTGACTGAAAGGCGAAGTAGATCTGTAACATATTTTCTTCCTTTTTATAAATTCGGTTTGGTTCATGTTTCGCTTTGCCTATAAATATTCGTTTGTGTTTCGACTCACGTCCTATGTATTTCCTTTGGTCCTGATGTTCCAGCATTCCGTGAAAACATTCTTCGCTCTCTTCTTTTATATACTTTTTTTAACTATATTCCCTCGAATTCCCTTTTAAATTACACGACTTTTTTTATAATTATTCCAATTATTAACATGCAAGAAGTTTTATTTTCGATTAAATCTTTCGTGATTATTATTTTTTCCCACTTTACTGTCTGTCAGTGGAGTTCGAAAATTTTTTAGTCATTCCTGCAATTTGTTTTTCGTTTTATTAAAGTAATTATCGGCATCATTTTTCCTTTGATTTTAAAGAAAAAAATGTTAAAAGTTATGCCTAAATGGATTTTTCTGTAAATAGATTGACGAGTTCTTTCATTAAATAAATGGATCGCGGCTTTAATAAGACCGAATTTTAATTCGTCCATCAAAAAATAGTTGTCTTTAATCTTTCAAAATACATTTTTACTTATTAATACGAATGAATTTCAACTCTTAAAATTAAAAAGCAAAATTTAAATTGTGTAAATGAATTTCTTGCGGATCGTTTGCGAAAGTTTATGAATAATTCAGTTTTATTTTATTGCGCTATGAAAACGTTTATTAGTAGAAAATTTCTAAATTTTAAATAAATTATAATCAAAATTGAAGTTCTGTTTGTTCCCTTTATTCATTTTATAAAAGAAGAAGCATATGTTGCATCAGTAGTAGCCTATCTTTAATGTTCATTTATACTCTATTGAGCTTCTCTCCAGGCGTTTCCTTTTGTGCCTGTTATGATCTAATGCACATTCTCAAAATGATTCTCTTTGAACTATATTCAGTCAAATTCTTTAGTCTGAATGCGGAAAATTTTTCTTCAAAAAAAGAATTTAAAAAAAAAAGAAAAAGGAAAAAAAGGCAAGAAAGAGCAGCAGCGCTTTCTGAGCGAGAAGAAAAGAAACCTGAAAAATACAGTGCGTCCATGACAATCTCTTCTGTAACAATACTCAAAGGAAGAGAATTTAATACAAAACTATTTAATGCGATTTGTAAATCTAAAATAAATTTCTACTCTTAACTGAAAGAAATAATTAGTGGTGACTGTGTTTTAAATGTTTGAAAAGTCAATTCAATTGCCAGTGGAACAATAGAAATTATAGGAGAAAAGAGGAGGGTAAAATCAATATTATTTGTCTTGCTATAATGATTGTCCATTACCTAGAGTTGTAACTAATGGAGAATCATTTGGACAGGTAACACTCCCTGCTATTATGGCTGATGACAATTCTAGATTGGATTGGTCCGAAATCATTTCTAAACTCAAATTTGTCGGGATTTAAAAGTTTTTTTTACGGATAATTGTCAGAAACGATGGGAACTGCGATATTTCCAAACGGATAAAACAAGCAACGCTCCATTTTGTTTTCTTCTGACAAGGATTAAAAAAAAGAGAAGGAAAAAAACCCTAGAGTTAAAATCCGTGGCTTTTCCTAATACGACCAAAGTAACCTTCCAATGTAATTTTTGTAGAATTTGGCAAGATAGATTTAAAGAGGATTATAACTAAAAGGAAGGAGAAAAAATGAGTACAACGTTGTAAACAGTTGGAATTTTTCCCTTCTTAAAAAATTTAATGCGCGAAAGAAACTCTCAGGATATAAGGAATTTTTAATCTTCAACATTTTACGATCGCATGTAATTAATTTGGAAACATCCTACAACTTTTTATAAGTTAAGAGCCGTAGCGTGAATTTTTAAACTGTCATGATTAATAATTAAAAAATCGAGAATAGCGGTTTATGATTTAATTTTTGGACACGAATCTTCGATTGGTAGAAATAGCCAAGGCGCCCCAAAGACTGATAGCAAATATCAAAAGCCAGTCTGTGACTGACGAATATTGATTAAAAGCAAGACACGCAAATTAACGTAGACATGAAGTAGGATTTAGTAAAGACCTAAAGCGAAGATTTGATAATGCCAGGCAGGTCGAAAGCATTATTTGTCACCTAGACTAAATAGCTTTGAGTTGCCGACTTTAGCTTAATACCTGACATTGAATAAAAGGAAGACTTCATGGTTGTAAGAGGATACCAAAGTGGAAACGAGCTCTGTGAAGGATAATACGATCACAAAACGAAATTGGAGGAGGAATTTCTCACAAAAGGATAATATTACCATTAAATAAATGACCGGCAGAAAGATGATCACATTTTACTCTAAATGACCATGTCAAGATTATAATTAAAATTTCAATCCCATTCAATACCGACTTAACAAACGACTTATTAAAAGTTTTATTATTTATAATAATCGAATATATATATTTATATACGTGTGTGTATATATCCAAATTTTTTATTTCAGAAATGGTCAATAACCTTAGGAATATCGATCGGATCTGAACTGAGTCTGAATTTCGAAAAATAGTTTAGTAAACAGCCGTTATTACGAAATTACGTGATAAACAGTGCTTTGAATACAAAATGAAGAAGTATAGTAAATAGCCTTTTCCTGGAAATTTTCTTCCGGAAATTGAAGGAATCTGTGCGTGATCTGTCAATAAAAAAAAGTTTCGAGATGAGACTTTGTTTACAGCCTAAAAAAATAATATTGGACAATCAAAACTCTCTATTTATTTTTCCCAACGAGCTCTCTCGCTTTTATTTCTTAAAAGTTGTTTCTCTTTCTTATTTTTTTAATGCAGCTTGCTTATAAATTTATTTAGTGTGTAAGAAATGTTTACTTCTCCATTAAGCAACTCATATTAATGTTAACCACTGGGGGAAACATGATATAAAGAAAAATATTTGTTTGAGGGAAGAAGATTAAATATTACTTTTAAATTTAAATTTTGCATTACGTATACTTATTTTTTTATTTTTTTACCAACGTCGTTTTGAATAAATAATAAAATCGACCGTTTTTTTTATCAATAAAAAAGCAATATAGTTTTCATGTTAAAAAAATAAAACGATATTGTTATTTTATAAGATAGGTCTATTTTCTATGTAAGAATGTAACGTCAATCATTTTTTTTCCTCAGTGAGTGCTTTGATACATGCAACCATCTCTCAGCAACCGGGAGAATATGACTTCAACGAAAGGAATCAAGGACAAAAACACAGTAAGTACAACAAAGTTTTCGATTATCTTAGCAGAAAATTAATTACCGGAGTAAAATATTTGCAACGTCCGTCAGTTTTAAGTAATAAATCAACCGGTTGGGTTGACATATTTGCTAAACTAAAACCGAATTCTGTAATTATTGTCGGCATATTCTTTTTTTTTCTTTTTAGGAGAACTACCTCCTGGAGCCATCGCTGGAATAGCTGTTGGAGTAGTGGCCGGGATTGCAGGATTGGCCACGACAATTTTCTTCTGTTATTTCGTTCATAAGAAGCAAGATGCGTCGGTCGATCATACAAATTCATTCGAGATCAGAAGATATTAATTAATCGAAAGAATTTTTTACCATAAATTATTCGTTCTTTTTGCATTAAATTTCATTTTAAAATTATTATGTAATTCACACAAACGCAATTATTCTAATAAACGACGTCTTCCATAAACAGCGCCCTCTGAAAAATTGTTCATTAAATATTAAAAAAAATAATAATATTTACAGCGCCCTCTAATAAATCTGTAAAAAAAGTTGGTAGAGAAATTCCGAAAAAAAAATAATAATAAATAATCGATAAGCTGTTTATTAGAATAATAACAACATTCTATATTTTTTCCAACGATTTTTCTCAGCTTGAAGTAATTTTCGATGTATATAAATATTATTAATGAGATTATAAATATATCGACACAAAAATTTTTCTTTTGTTGCATAACTTCATTTATTTTTTTTTATTAAAACCATGATTAAAACAAACTAAGAATAAACAGAAAAAAAACAGCTACTGTATAAATTTTAATGTATTTTGTTTTCTTAATTTTAATAAATAAAATTTAAAAAAAAAATCGTTCAGATATAATTTTGTTTAATAAAATATTTTACTTTTAATTTCTTTAGATTAAAAATATTTATAATCAAATTAAAATATTGTATGTATATAAAATTTATAACCTTGGAATCCTTGGAATCCTTAAAAGATAGAAGAAGACTTCATGATATTCGAAATTTCGAGAAAATTTTATTAAATGATATTGAATCTGCCTACTTCTATAGATATCTTGTACTTGAAGATAAGATATATAATACGAGATCAAAGAATATTTTTAGAATACCCCAGGCAAGAATTAATATTCGGAAATATACTTTTATAATTAGAACATTAAACTATGTTAATAATTTGGATTTTTAGTTTTATTGTATTATTACTTATCTTTGTAATTTCTGTGTTAATAATATGGATTTTTAGTTTTATTGTATTACTACTTATCTTTGTAATTTCTGTCTTTTGTTCTTTCGATCTAATAAATATGGATCCGTGTTAATATGGATCGGTATTTTAAACTGTTATTTGTAAAACTATGAAAATTTTGGACAAAAATGCATAGTTTTACAAATAATTTAAAATAAAATAACGTATACAGTATTACAAATAAAATATTTCAGGTTAATTTTAATTATGATGCTGAATCTCATGAAGAATATATTTGGCAGCGGCTACCTTAGAACCAACAGGCTAGCCAACATCTCTGTTATGGTTAAACAGAAGATTGAAAGATTAAGTTCAACGGTCTGGCTTGATCCTTTCTGAAAATATCTGTAGATGTCGAACTAATAGCTGAATCTGAATCCTCTAAACCAGGGATGAGCAACACGCGGCCCGCGGGCCGCTTGCGGCCCGTTAAACATGTTTGATTTATCGATATTTATATAGATAATTTAATTGTTAAACAAATATATCATTTAGCATTTTACAAATTGTTTATTTTCGGATCAATAATTTATTGTTTATTCATTATTATAAACACGGTTGAGGTTATTATTAATTAAAAGAAAATTCCATTGCTAATTGATTAGCATTATACAGTACTTTGTTTTATTTTATAAATGAGCACTGAACTTAAAAGTAAATATATAAATTTAATAAAAACGTCATGATAATAGATCGGTGGCTTTAAAAATCGACTTATAATCTTACTAATGTGCATAATTAAAAGAGATTTTTTCCCTAAAATTAAGTATTTAAATAAACTTCTTAAAATAATGTTGATAAACATACTTAAATTTCTTAATTAATTTTATTTGAAAATAAATATTTGATTAATGAAACCGATTACGAGTGTTATAAATTAGTAATTTATTTGTATAAATAAAGTTTTTTTTTACAGGAAGAATAATTTCTACCATTGTAAAAAGAAAGAAAATTTTTTTTGCTTTTATCAATGGTGATCCTCGTTTGACCTAACATTTCTTCTTGTTGTTGTCTATAGTCTGTACCCTGTATGTACCTAAGTCAAATCAATCATGCAACAATTGATGTTAGAACCCAGTAGTTTCTCATCCTCTTCTCTATGTCTCAATCAATCACAATTAGGATCCAGTTATGGTCCAACGTATTGTCTTAATTGGAGACAAGAACTGTACTAGAAACTCTGTCTACGTCATAAGAAACAGTGATTAACTTTACAAAAAGAAAAAGGAAGTAAGAAAAATTTACTTCTTATTTACATAATATGACTGTCACACGATTAAACACATATAAATGCGATGCATCATTTTTAAATTAACATAACTGGCAATATGCATTCAGAACATAATTTTATTCATTACAATATTAAAATTATCTACATAATTTTTAATGATATATATAGATAACTTTAATACGTTAGAGGATAGATGATATAGGATATCAAAGTAGATTTATTTTTTCTATTTTTTAATAGAAAGTATCCAGAACTGTAGTAGTCGCTGCTAACGAATATAAGTGATGTCTGCGTTATCCATTAACCAATGGCCGATTCGTTTGACTCATTTCCTCGATCAAATGACAAAGCCAACCGAAATCTCTGGTAATTCGGTTAGAAGACTAGATGTTGTAATGCCTGATTAGAATCTACAGTTTTGCCTAACAAGCTACGGCTTTTCCAAAAGTAAATATCCACGTTAAAACATCTACCTTGCCGGAATGGATATAATTTCGAAGTTTTCCATTTTAATATTCTCTCTCTCTCTCTCTTTTTTTATTTATTTTTATAGAAAATAAAGCATTCATTCGGTATTAAGCATTAAAAAAAAGAAGAAGAAAGAAAAATGGAAAATTTAAATTCTGTAAAATTCACTTCGATCGGGATATTCTATTCCCCGTACAATTTCTATCCACACAAAAATCCTTTCATTTAGTGTTTCAACCAGGAAATCTTTATTTTCCGTATTCTCATTATAGGCTTAAAGGATGGAATGAAGCAGATTCCATTTGAATAAGCAAGGGAAAATGTCTCCTTTTATTACGAACAAGGATTATCCATAATACCAATTAATGACTCATTGGAGCGAAGAAGTCTTAGCTTATGATTCTATGAAAACTAAACCAAGTTTGACAGAAAGTTATTCGAGTTTTTGCTTTTTTATATCGATGCAGTTAAATAGAGGAAAAAAAATCTGTTAAAACTATTAATTTTCTAAATTGAAAAACACCGAGCAGAAATTGTTAGGAATTTGTTAAGGAAGCAGAAGATATTTTCCTCCTCTACGTTGTTAACAATGGGATTATAAATCAATTAGCAAAGATAAAAGGATGGATGATTCCGTTTAACTTTTAAGAGAGAAGAATTTTCTTTTTTAATGGAATAAAGACGAATATATACATATATATTTGAGACAATTTTAATGGTATATAAAAGTTGAATTGAAAGTAATATAAAGTAGTTATTTTGGTAAAAATTCTTTGATAAGTAATGAAATATTTGAAAGATATCGATCATTACTAGCAGTGAAGATACGCTAATTCACAGCTTTTCAGCAATGACAATAGTCACTTTTGGCAGATGAAAAGAAGCAGAAGGAAAAAAAGTGTAAAAAAAAGAAGAAAAAAACGAGAATTCGATTTTAAGGAAAGAGTAGTAGTTAGCCTAGAGGAATTTATCGACTGTAAGCTTCTATAGAAGACAAAATTTAATTTTCCTTCAAGTTTCTCTACTAAAGTTCGACATGGAACACCAACATACGAGTTTTTCAAGCTTATCAGAGACTAAAAGATTTTTAAGATGATTTCTCGTAAAGCTTAACAGTTGTATGATAGAAATTGAATCCACACAATCTCTTTATCTGTATAACAAAGAATTCTATCAAAATTCCTTTATGCTAACCACACACAATCTATTTACCAAATGCAGCATTTGTTAGTTTTTAAGACTAAACTTATATAGAATTCGGATGGAGAAAATTAAATGCCATTTCTTAACGAAACCGGAAGATTTCGAAAAATTTCTTTCTTATGTAGGCAGCAAACTTTTAATCAATTTTCGATGTTAAATATAAATGGCAAATTAATTTTATTTTCACGTAGACACTCTTCTTTGATCGTAAAAAAATAACGTATATTTTTCTAAATACACAATCTACGTAATTATTTACTGTTTTCACAGGTTTACGATCATTAGTAGTCAGTGGTTATTGCCGTAGCGACAATATAAAATCCATAGCATTTTCATGGTGTCTTTTGGGTGTGGCAGGAATAGCAATAAAGCAATTTTATCTCGTATTGCGTCTATCCTGTTTAGATTAAGGGAATCGAAAATATTTCCGATGATAATTCGCATGGCAGTAAAACTCGAGTGTTTACAAACTAAAAAAACATCTAAAACATTTTTTAAAAGGTGTGCGAACACATTTTAAAATGTAATAAAACAAAAATCGCGTGTTTAATGCGGAATCCATATTTGGTGGCGGCGGCATTACAATATTACCGGAATAATATTCCCCAAATGTATACCTCATCTACACTACACACCCACGTTAAAGTACATTGACTAGTCCAGGAAGGACACGTCATCTCATTTAATAAGAGAAATGTGGCCGATTTCAATACAATCTGCATAATTATTTCAATCAAATGCAGTTATCTTAATGCGGTAAATCGATCGACAAATGGTAAAGAGCATTTCGGATCAATATTTGAAATTTTCGGGAATTTTCTGTTCGTATTCTTTTCTAGAAGCACTTGTGAGGATTGAACAGGTAATATAATTGAGAACAATGTTTGATTATAATTCGACTGAATAAAGTGTCCCGATAACTGGCGTCATCTAGCGTTACAATGGCAAAGACGAGAGTTGTTGCACCGCGATAACGTTTCTGGCAGAAGCTTTTAGACGTCCGAAGAATAACAAAACTGTATATTTCTTTGTCTATTATTATTATTATTTTTTATTTATCTAAAACGAAATCAGGGGAAGAGTATTGTTGTCCATAAAGCAATTGATAATATTGTTGCCAACGAGGCTACTATTCTATTGATTTGCTGCAATCGACAATAGCTCGAGTCATGTTACAGATAAACAGGTGTTTAGAGTAATTTCCGTGGGAGGAATTTCTAGCAGATAGGAAATTACAACTACCTCTTGTCGGAAGTTCGACAGATAATAGAAACTATGCTTTCGTCGGAAATGAAGCCATTTCGAATCTGTTGTACTATTTCGCAATTCTTTCAGAGATGATATTAAAAGGAATGTAAAAAAAAACTTTCTCCAAACAGAATTGGAATAGCAAAAAAAATTAAAGTTTATCGTCTACATATGTGGTCAGTTTTATGCGTCGTAAATAATTTTTCTCGCCGTTCTTGCTATTGAGAATCGAAGAAAAAGTATTCGTTTTCTTAACATCTGCTACATAAAATCGTTCCAACGTTTGTAGCGTACACCAGTGATCTTGGTATTCCCGTAGTGAATCGCAGCCTCCTCCTCCTAATGTCACTATGAGATAGCGAGTTGTAGAAGCTCTCGCTACTAACCTCGTCTGTCAGAAAAATTGTTACGTTGTAAAATGGACAGAGAGTCGTCTAAAGCCTTTTTGTCTAAGTTTGTGATTTTTGGTTTTTGCTAGAAACCATTCAACCACTCAAAAATGGCTGAAAGCAAGCAAGTAATAAAAACTCCCTTTAGAAAGTGGAACTCATAAATCATTCAAAAAGATCATAACGTCTTTTTACACTTTTTTCTTTCCTATTACTACATACCATTCGGCCTAGAGCCTTACTATCTAAAATAACCTTCTTGACATTTTTTATATTCAAATAACCCCGTTTGACCTTAACATATCTGTGGCGCAGAATTTAAGGAGCCTGTGGTGTTGGCAGACAAGTTTTTATTGTAGCGGCAACGTCTGGTTAAAGGACTACTATCATTTGGCTTGGGATATAGAGGAGCATTCTCCTATTCTTGAATGTAGTGGGCCAAATATTTTCCTTCCCACCACCTCTTCAAAATCGCAATGCTTTAGGCAGAAAGATAGAGTGTAGTAGTGAAAAGCATCAATGCTGAAAGCAGCGAGACACGTTACACACAGCAGTCATATCTTTGAGAATTCGGTCGTTTTATCTACTGACTTCACCTGGGGAAGTGTGTGACAATAGAAATGGTTTGTGGACTAACGTACAAAAAGTATTTTGATATTATAGAGTGTAAATCTAACATAACGGACCTACCATACAAAACTAACGGAGTTCTTCTACAATATGGATTATCGCCCATATTGCAATCTAATATTGAAAAATGTAAAGAAGGCTGCTTTCCCCGTTCTTCTTCCTGTTTATGTTGGCGATAACTCTCTTAATGCACATGAAAAAGTAATA
The DNA here is from genome assembly GCA_000484575.1 of Olivierus martensii. Taxonomy (NCBI): domain Eukaryota; kingdom Metazoa; phylum Arthropoda; class Arachnida; order Scorpiones; family Buthidae; genus Olivierus; species Olivierus martensii. The sequence goes on from AYEL01069088.1 coordinate 29,100, forward strand.
ACGTATCATCTTGTATATATAACATTCCAGCTGGGGCATCTTTCAGCAATAAAATGTAGCTAGAGGTATTTTGAATTTGATTCGAAAAAACTGCAGGAAAAATAAAATTTTTCCTTCAACTTTTCTTAAAAATTACAATTTAATAGCCGCAAATTTTGTTTGTAGTGGAATTATTAAAGAGAAAATAATAAAAAAAGTAGAGGAAGAATGGTAAAGATGTTATCGTTACGCCGATTATAGTAAAAAAAATAAAAATATGTAAGAGAGATTAACATGTCAGAATTCCTGCAGGTGTCGTTGTTGTCACAAGAGGTCTCGAGTAGAAGTGAATGACTGCACGCAATAGAAGGTCGAATAATTTAAAAGAGAGTAGAAGACTCGGTAACATGCATGCCTTCCAGAGATAAACAGCTACCAGATAGTAATTGGACCATTGTATTGGTTAGAAGTTGGTAGACGATATTCTGCAACTGTGCGATCGATTAGTAGTAATTCCAAGTGGGGAGGTGTGGTGGGACACATTCGTCTTGTCGACTTGACACCCGGCCATCTCTCTTCCTCTTGCAGGTGTATGCTCATCAAATTAAATTCACCAAGCTGTAATCACAAGATCGAAGTACAAATGAAAACCATATTTTTTTTATTCGTTATTAATATAAATTTCTACCATTCGTCATTTTATGTCTAATATTATTGACTTTTTCTAACGTAATAATTAATCAATGTCTAAAGGTTGCTTTTAATGTATTAAATATCACGTTTTTAACATGGCCTATTAGTCGTTTTTTTTATAATTTAGGAATTAAAAAATAAAAATAAAAATTATATTTTACTTCTAAAAGCATTGCTGAAATTCGTCAAAAGTAATTTACTTTTTTTATTTTTTATATCATAGGAAGATAACTTTAATGAAAAAATTCTTTGTTTTTAAATTTAAATTAGAATTATAATGTTATTCGGAAGGAAAAAAACTATTTTTAAGCTTATGAAAAAACATATTCCATTAGTTTTTCGGCCAAGGAAGATAGCCAATAACTGTTATTTGATCGGTAAATCATCTTATTTTCTATCCCAATAACTCATAAGTTTTTCCTGCAGTATTACAGATCTCCTGCGACATAGCTCTGTATAAATATAATTTTTCGACTGAAAACATTCCATAAAAATAGTTTCCAGAAGAGTGAAGAATGAAAAATTGATTTTCTCCCACTTCGGCCCATAGGCGTATAATAAAAATTTATTAAATTATCAAAAATTCTCATTTTTTATGTTTTTATATCCGTGTGACCTTTATATTAATTTTAGAAATAAATTATAAAATAAAGCATTCGATGTAAAGATTCGTTATAATTGAAAGAGAAGGAGAGAGAGAAAACAAGAAAAATCCATGCTGATCATCTGATGTAACAAAACCTCTGTAATAGAATCGTTAAGACGAAGTTGCGAAGTAAAAAAAACTTCTTTTCTGTCTCCACCATGATTTGCATCAAAACAAGACATCTGAAGTAATAAATAAAGTTTGCTAAAAATCTTCCAAGCACTATTTATAATTGACTTAACTCCATTGTAATCTCATTAAGAAAACGGTAAAGGCGAGACTATACCTGTTAATTTGCACATTAGTTGTCACTTCTACTCCACTGGTCTGGCATGTTATTTTCTAATCAACTTTGGTTTCTCATTTCTCCACGCTTCTATTGAGCTGAAAGTGGAAAGATGTTGCTTATCCACCACAACTTTTACGCTTGGGAAAAGGTAGATTCTCTTGAGAACATACCACAAGACATTGTAGCTGGAAGGTCTACATGATAGGACAACAGGATATTTCCGATGTTATTTGTAAATCCCCTAACTCTATTTATCGCTGATGTGAATTCTTTTTATATATATCAATCAGAAAGATATACAATAATAAAGAAATTTAGTTTTTAAAATATTTAAAATATAATATTTTTAAAAAACGTATTTTTTTTTTCTAACAGATTAATTTTTCAGCTTTTAATATGATAATGGTGCGGTCTTTCGATAAAAAAAAGAGTGAGAGAGAGAGAGAGAGAGCTGTCCCTTTCGGCCAATTAATGGCAGTCTATGCTTAGCGAATCGGAAAATGTTTTCTTCGAACTGCCTAAAGAAACGTTAGAATTCAAACTGACAGAACATTTACGAAACGTCGATCAATGAATGGTATTCGTTTAAAGAAAAAAAAAATGTTGTATCGAGCACCTGTCGTGTCAAAGCGCTAAGAACCAACCTGCTTGACTGAATTGGTTCTAAAAAGTCACCATTCTTTATTCGTCGACAGAATAGAAAGTTTTTTTTTTATATAAAAGGATACGATTTTAGGGGGATTTACTTTTTCGTATTGTTAAAGGATATAACAATTATGTTCAGTTTGTCTTTTAAAAATACTCCAAAGATTAAAGCAATGCTGCATTTAATGCGATTTTATCCCACGAAGGATGGGTTACAAAAATCAGATTGATGTTGGATTGTGAGTCATAAATAGCCTCTCTTTTTGTAGAGATATAGATAATCTAATCATTAATCATGGTCTCTAGAAAGAAAACAGTAATATTTCAATATTATTGAGTTATCTATCTCTAGCTTAAAAGATTTTTTATTTTTATTTTTGTTATACATAATTTAAAAAAATTCTTTATCTCAAACCCCTTGCTTATTATTTTAATCGATTTTGGTTAATTTTTATTTTGAGAATTTTTTTATTTATACCGTAAAATAATGCAAAATTCATATAACAACGATTAGCGTACACTGCAGAATTGTTTTTAACATTTATTTAACTCTTTTAAAAATTTTTTATGACAATTTTACACTCTGATTTATTACATAATTCGTAAAAACTGCAATTCAAATTTTTTTACATATATATAAATTTTTCTCCAAGACCAAATGAAATTACAACATAGAAGAAGTACAGATTTTCGGACCACGATTGTCAAAGTATCTACTAAGCTTAGAGTTATCAGGAAGAATAGGATGTAGTCCTCTGGGGAAATAAAGACATACATGGTACTTTAAAGGGATCACAGCGTTGTCATGGGAACAATGGCTCCGAACAATACCCTTTGATACTGTAAATAACAATTTTCTTGTAGACAGGCAGACTTAGCCAATAAAGTTGGTACCTAGCTGGTTGACGATGAGAAGCTTACCTACAAGCTTGGAACTCATACCAGAGGATTTTGGGAGAAGATATTGCTATACTACAACACCACTAAGTATTGAAGTGTCAAGTATTTCAATATTGGAATTTCCAGCGATATTTGATACCGAGAATATTTAAGAGATAAATTTCTTTTGTACGTATTCAAATTTTCGATTGAATTTAATAAATTTGTTTTAGATGGTTCGAAATTTTCCGAACTTTACGACAAATTCCAGATGTAAACAAGATTTGCTGTTTGTTCGTTCGACTCTAAGAGTTGTAAGTAGCGAAACCGTGATAGTTTATGAGTTCAATAATAGTTTTAACATTCTTTAATTTCCAAAACTGTACTGTTAACACTTCACAACGAGTTTTGGTCAATTGCCAAATGATTTTAGTAAGAAATAATTGGCTTTAATTAGATTCAAGTGGAAAGATGTCAGCAGTAATCCCGTCATTGTCACTTAACGAAACATTATTGTATAATTTAAGGTTTATAAAGGAAACACTTTATTCGAGATTGTTTGTAATTAGATTTTTCAATTTATCATTCAATTTTTCTTCAAATAATTCAATAAATAAAGGATTAATAATATTATAAATAGCTTGATTTTGCAAGAAAATAAAACAAGAAAACGATCGTCTTTTTTTTCCCTCCATTCGATCTTTTCATTCTTTAATGAAATAAAAAAAGAAATGAAGAAGAAATTCTTTCAGGACATAATCGAAAGTCACTAAAATGTCGTTAATCATTTTTAGAGTTTGATAACTTGTAACAAATATCCGAAAAATATTTTTAACGTGTTTGTTAACATTTCGCGTACATAAAAACATTCTCAGAGTATAGAAAAGTTTATTTTCGATAGATACGGTTTAAAGAAAACTTCTCGAGTTAAGTATTTTGGCAGCATTTCTATCTGAAGTAATGAATATTTGGTAAATGTCGGTGAAAAATGCTGTAGAATAAACTTTATTATCATTATGTCGGATGGAAAATGAGAACGAGAGACATAAAATTGTATAAGGTGAAATAAAACCAAGTAATAATAACAATACTAGTCAACATTAAGAGAGAAACAAGCAATAAAACTCGAAGTAATGATAAAACGAGTGGGTGAGAGTTATTTTGTGCAACACACTTACAAATGGATGTGCTGATTGGCATCTCGCTTACTCTTTAGTCTCCAGCTACATTTGTTAGCCTTCTGCTACTCATTGTTTGTAAATATCTGAATTACTACAACCAAAATATAAATATTATCATAAACCAGCGGGAAATAAAGTTTATTTTGTTGCTTTATTATAACAAGAAGTTGTAACAGTTATAAAACTTATGCTGCTTTTCATTTGCCTCCAGTCGATCGATTCCTTGGGTTTTTAGAATGAAATTAACTTTCGGAGATATCATCGCAGATGATAATTATGCACCTATCTTATAAAAAAAATTTCTTTTATTATCAAAAAAATCATTTTCGAAAACATAAAAAGTTAATAAAAGATAAGATAATCTTCGGTTTGATCTACATAAATTTCTATTTTTTTTTTCAAAATTGCATTTTCTAATCAGTCACATTCTTTTGTACTCTAATTTTAAGTATAATTAATTATTTTTTATTATTGTTAATTAAAAGTTAAAGTCAAATTTGAATTCAGAAAATATCTAGAATAAGAATATTTAATTTTCTGAATCCCAGAAAAATTCTGGGATTCAGAAAATTTCTTTTTTTCTTCTCTGTGATTTTCACACTTCAGAATAAATAAATAGCTATTAATCATATATTCTGTACATCACTCTTTAGAATACGAACAGATTAATATTATAATTCATTATTAGGCATCATTAATATTGTAGTGAGATAGTGATAATGATAATTTTTATTCATTTTTAATTATAAAAAACACCCCTGGTAAACTGATTAGTGCTATGGGCGTTTTTTTTTTTTTGCAAAAATATGCATCTCAAAAATGAGTAGAGTATCAGTGATACGAGATAAATAGTTTTAAAGCTGTAGATTTTTTTTAATTCCCAATTGCTGACATCTTGTAACGAAACCGCGTAAGAACTTCAAAATTAATAGGATTATAGCTAGCTTAACTAATAGGGAATGTTCACTTAAAATTTGGATGCTCTCTAATGTTCTAGTAATGGGAATATATAAATCTTTTTCTTTTTTTATCAAAGATAGCTAAAAATGCATCAGCTAAATTGTTCATTTTAAATCATTATCGTAAATTTAAATCATCTAAAGAATTATACCTTTATTTTTAATCTTGGTCGTCAACATAATTTTCAAACAAATTTATTTTTCTGTAACCTTCTTCGCTTTCACTTTTAAGCTTATCATTTTCTAAATCATAAATTTTAATTAATTTTCTAAGGTTGCGTCATGTAAACTGAATTATATGTCAACATCGCAAATTTCTAATAATTACTTTAAAATTTATTTTTCCATTCGTTTATGTTTAACAAAGCGAATTTTCTCACTTGTAATCATTCAAATAATCAATGTTACTATCGTAATAATCGCCTTATAATTTTTAGCTCTTTTTTTTATAAATAAAATTAACTTTACGTATTCGCCTTTCCGTCTGTTCGTCCGTCCTCAAAATAGCTCATAAATAAAACATTTGTAGAGAATTCAAATTTTACGGGAATTATTCTTTACTATCCAAGATATATGCACGATAATTTTGAGGACGGTAGGTAGTTTCGTGACAAAATGGCGGCCATTGGAAGTAGGTAGAATGGCAGTTGGAAACATTAAAATATCAATAACTCTAAAACTATTTGTCGCATGCGAATTACACCATAATCGTTTGAAATTATCTTAGATATATTTTACAAAAATGGTCTTAAGTAATTACTTTATCCGTTTAACTGTCTATCAAATGCTTGCAAAATATCTCAAGAAACAACTTCAGAATGCTTAAATTTTAGAGGATTATTCCTCTTTTATCCATGGCACATGACAACTAATTTTGAAGTCTGCACATGGTTTAAGAGATGTCGATCGTTCAAAAATTTTTGAAATTTCTTTCACACGAAAGATATGCCGATTTGAAGAGGGGATTTTATGGTTATAACGTTACTTACCATCGATTAAAGCTTTCTTTCTATATTTTTATTAGTTAATTTCTATTCTAAATATGCCTGAGAGATTTTTCTCGTTTAAATTAAAAATTCAGGATCAAATAATCTACAATTTCATTTAAATTAACATTCCACTACACGATTGTTATTCAATCCCCAAAGAATTATACGAAAAACCATTTTTTCAATTAGATAATTAAAACCGCTAATAAAATAAACTTTAAATTTATTTGCATAATTATTACAGATTTATGAGTCCATTTAGTTCTAAAAATTTGTCTTTTTTTTAACCAGAAAATCATTTCGGTTAAAGAATTATAAAACTATAATTTATTTAGCGTGGAGTAATTTTACTTTCAGATAAAACAATAAAAATAAAAACGTTTAAAAGCAGAATTAACATCGCTCTCATAAAAAAGTTCGTAATAAACAGAGAGTATTTAACGATTTACATTTTAAACCTTGGGAATTAACTCTACTTTTTGGTCAAATAAACAGACTTAAATAGCGTAAGGTGAATTAAAAAACAGAAAAAAGATGCCTAAGTTACGCGGAACTAAATTGTGAATGCTATACTAATTAAATAGCTCTTTAAAGCTAATAAGAAATTAATAAGGTGAATAAAAAAAAAACAGAAAAAAGATGTCTAAGTTACTCGGAACTAAATTGTGAATGCTATACTAATTAAATAGCTCTTTAAAGCTAATAAGAAATTATACTTCAAAACGACTATCATAGCCATAGCGATCACGTAAGCAGAATTTCACTAAAATAGGCAAAAAGTAACTTGATTTTCTTTAAAGATTAACCGGATAAATCTCAAAAAATCGGTTTTTGTAATGTCTCCATCTTTAAAATAAAACGAAAACATGTGAATATTTAAAATCGAGATAAAAAACACATCTGTTTTAATATATAATAAATTGTTCAAATACTGCATATTTTCGAATTCTGCTATTTATTAATTATTACTAATACTGTGAAAATTTTTTCTTCAGTTCCATTTAAAAATTTAAAAAAATAAAAACTTCCATCGGTCTCAAGAAAAACAGATTAAACAAATAAACTTCTAGTTTTATCTTTGATTAAAGAGACTATTCTCCGAAAATTTTTCGTATTTCTGCTTCAATCATCTAAAAACCTCCCCCCCCCCAAAAAAAACTCAAAAATTCAGGAACAAACAGAAAGATGAAACAGTATCCACTTTTTTTTTATCGCTTAAAACATAAAAAGTAAGGCAGATTTAATTTATTGTTTCTAAAAATTTGGATGAATTAGTAATAGATTTTTATCTAGAAAATTAGGAAGTGAAAAATCTGAAAATTTTTTTCCTACTTATTAAAAGTGTCTTTCATTCAAAAACATCTTAAATATATAAATTTCTCCGAATGTTAAATAATATTATATATTATAATTTTTTTAAATGAAGAATGATTAGAATTAGAGTTTCCAGTTAAAGTTTTTAGACCGAATTAAAAAAGAATTAATTAATCATATAAAATGTCATTTAATTTGTTTTTATTTCTAATGGAATGAAACACCAAAAAATAAATAAATAAATAATAAGGGCAAATTTAACTTAATGGTAAAATGAATAAACACATTAATGAGTTTCATTTCTCAGTTTTTCAATTTAAAACGAAGATATTATCATAAAAAGTAAACATGATTAAGGAAAAAAAGAAAAAGAAAATTTAAAGCATAAGCAGCAAAAAATTCGGCAGGATAAACCGATTTTAGAATAAGATATGCTGTTTTATATTTAATAATTAATGATAATTTGATATTTAACATTTTTAATACATTAAAAAATAAAAAAATATTTAAATATCTGAATCTATTTTGAAAGTCAGATTAGTCTACATGTCGGAATAAGAACAAAATTAATTTTGTATTTTTTTATGTAATCTGATTTTAATGAAGATCTAAAGTATATTCATGCTCTTTTAATCCAATTGATACTCAAATATTCTATAATCGTATTAAATATTTTCTGTTTTCTCTAAAGTTTATTAGCATAATTTGTCATATTTTTTTTATAACGTATGCATTTATGGATAAACGTGAGGAAAAACTTATAAAATTAATAATTTTAAATTTAAATTACACATAAATAAATTACTAAAAATTATGCATAAGAAGGAATATTTTGAACTTTTCAGATTTTTTTATTTTTATTTTATATATAGACTTTATTTCATTATATTGTTGATGTTGTTGTTGTTGACTTACACACACTGTGAGTTCGATCGAATTTCGTTTATTTAATAAAATACTGAAAAAATTATTTTGCCCAAGAGAGACTAATGGATGGATTAAGTCAGTGCTTTAACTCTTCTAAAATTAACTGAAAAGCTTTACTGAGACTTGCTCTTCACTTAGAACTGAAACTAGACAGAACACTTTCAAAAGTTAGGTACTACTGATACAGAAATTTATTATTTCACAAGATAAAATATTGCAAATTTTAGCCGAATTGGAATATATTTTTAATGAAAATCATCATATCCAGAACAAATTAAATGATTGCTTAAGCTAATGATGTTTTAAGGATGACTGTATAGCATTTTCGGCATAATGATTGCATAGCGCTTTCGCATGATTTAATGCGTCAACTGATCATATATTACCAATGTTAACGACTACATCAGCTGCAGATAAATGAATCATAGATAAATCAGAAGGCAATTTTAATTTCCATTCAAAATTTTTGCTCGATCGGAACTTCTTAAAATGCCCGAAACACAAAGGACTGAATAGCAGTTAAAGCTCCTTAACAATTGAAAAGCGCTAAAAATATCACTACCATAAATCTGAAAAATGACAAAGAAGATGAATAATTGACGATATTTATCTAGATTGAAATTTTCATTAATTAACAAATATAGAAATTTTAAAATTCAGTATATAATTTACATGATAGCATAATAGATCTGTAAAATATGATTAAATAATTTAAGATAAAATTATTAATTAAATATACTTTAAAAATTAAATTCCTAGTTTCAATCATTTCCAAATCATATTTTATTAAATAATAATAAAGCAATTTCAAAAATTAAATATTCAGTATTGATTCTTTAATAAAATACTGGAAAACTTTTAAAACTAACAAGTAAGATGTTTTGGACAGAAAATCAAAATTTAATAAACTTTTCTAAATATATATATATGTTTTTTTCTAACCAATTTCGACTTAAAAATTTATACAACTCCTGCGAGAATAAAGTTTATTTAAATTAATATAAGAATGAAACTTTATATAACTTCGGAAATGTTTTAGATATTCAATTTATTTTTATTTTATTATTTAAAATCTTATTTCGTTATTGAATTTTTTCCCCCCTTTGTTCGTTTATATTTTTTTACACGCAAGATTGGCATATCAACAAATGTGGAAAAACTGATAATTCGCATTAATTTAATTTAAGTACAATGTTGAATTTGTCAATTTATTTGATCGGCGAAAACAACAGAAATAATTGTGTCGGAGATATAATAAAAATGGAAATGTAACGAGCTGAAAAATATTTTTAAATTTTAGTTAAAATTTTCAAACAGAAAAACATGCAAAAAAATTTGATGTATGAAAATATACTTTAATAACTCATATCTTTATTACTTTGCCACAAAAGAAGTATAAATAGTTGCCGTGCTAGAAACAAAATAAATAATACATTTGACTAATAGTTTCTTTCGTTCTGTAACTGTCACGAAGTTTCGTGACACTTATTTAAGAATAAAAAAAAAAAATGGACAGAATCACGTAAATTATACCGATTAATAAACTTTTAACAAGACCAAATGACATTTATCCCACTAAAAATTCCTTTTCTGAAAACGTAGCAGAGTATATTCTGTATTATAAATGTTATTTAATATCATTTTTCACAAAGCAGTTTTCATGTTTGTATCTGTTTCTTGTTCAATATTTGTTCTGTACACGCCAGTAAATTTGATTATGGATTTATAAAATGAGTTAAAAAATATTTATTTTAACAATTGTTAATTTTATACTTATAAAAATAAATAAATAAATAAAATGCAACAAGATTGATGTTGAGCTATGGACAGTGTTAGATTTATTTATTTACAGTGTTAGATTTTATTTTCTATTTACAAAATATTCTGCTTATAATAAAAAGTAGTGGAAAAAATGGAAGAAAATACAGAACTGTACTCATATTCTAAAGAAATCGCATTAATTGTAATTTTTTTTTTTATATTTCATAAAAATAAACTGTTTTGCCGATTGATTCGATTGCTATGAAATTCAATAAAATCGAATTATTCATAATATTTTTTCCGCTTCTCGGAGAGAGAAAACTAAAGTTCGAAATCAATTCTTATGAAGATTTATATGTATTTCCATCTAGTCGGAGCTTCTGATGTAAATACATTGAAAGTCATCATAGAAGACTGTAAAGTCTTCTTATCACTTCAAAGACGGTGCTCTATCAAGTCGAAGAATTATCTAAGTACTTGATGTATCACCAATTAAGATGGTATCGGCTTTCTTGTACTCTGTCTTTCTGATCAATGGCACACTTCGCTCTTTTGACGTCTTCTAGTAAATCTGAATGTACAGAAGTAATTACTGGCCACATTTTCACCGATTGTCTATTTATCTGATTGTGTCATCACGGCAACTTTAACTCTCTAGAAGGAAGGATAGATTATTTTTTTTATTTTTTGTTTTTCATCAAAGAATTATTTTCCACTTATATTGCTTGAGTAAGCAGGAATTAATCGAACTACACCATCAAAACAGAACAAGGTTGCATTTCAAAAAAAATTAATTAAATTTATAAATAGAATATTAAAGCTTTATTAGAATACATAAAAGCTAATTAAACAATAATGATTATGAATTACGATGCACTATTTTTAATTTTAGTGAAAGTAATAAATATTAATAATGGTATAATAAATGTTGCATTGGTTAATATAATCAATAGATAACTTTTACAATAATTAACCATTCATAACCGAGTTTCGAATATATGAACAGGGTGGGCCAAGATAAACCGAATCCAACCAAGTAGTCTTCTCCCATGTTGGGTTAGGTTTATCATGTCCCACCTATATATATGGTACAGTATATGTTATTGAAAAAATTATTACCCAATTATAAATTTTAATTTATTAAACGTATTAGCATAAAATAAATTAAAAATATCATCATTCATATTAAAGAACTCTGAATTTTATTAAATTAACTTTTCGCTTAGAAGTTTTATCCTCTTTCATCTAAAACATTTCTCTGATTTACAGTGGTCGAAAGATAAAACTTTTATGACAGTTATGCTCGTAAATTATCAATGTTAGAAACTATATATAGTAGATGAAAACATTTTGTAATAGCTTGTACGTGCAATAATTTAAAACAATAGTTAAGTCTTAAATTTTTGTCCTTACACAGTATTTAAGAAAATAATGAATTTTTAGTTTTTCATTATTGTTACTATATGAACAAACAATTACAATAAGAATTTGGGATTGATATAATGCCTGAAGTGAGTCGTTTATCCACTAGAAAGACTGCAAAATCTCAGATGCCTCTTAAGTCACAGAATTTATCAAACAAAGCTTCCGATAATTTAAGCAAATTGAAGGTAGAGACAAAATCATCAGGAAGCAAAGAAGTGTCTTCGCAAAGTAAAAAGTTTGAAAACTCGTTTTCGATAAAGACAAAAATGACTTCGAGTAGACATAAGGAAAAGATTGCAGAGAATCCGAATTGTGATCGTCATTCTTGTGTAAAGTCGCATCATTCAGCTAAAGTCTTTGTTAAAAGTAATTCTACAATTTCTTCTGGTAAAAATGATAACAAGAATGATAGTCGTACACAGGAATCCTCATTAAACAAAAAGTTCGATCTCATGAATATCTCATTGAATAATGAGAATCATCATTCACAAAGTGATACTTCAAATTCATCATCTATGCAAAAATTTGAAAATTCAGATTTGAATAACGAAAAAAATAGTTCCAGTAGCAGTAACCCAGAAAATCAAGAAAATTTGAAGAAAAATCACACTGCTGGTTTAAAAAATCTGGGAAACACTTGTTTCATGAATTCCATACTTCAATGTCTCGCTCATACGACTCCATTATTAGAATTTTGTTGCAGTGGAAATTATGTTGCAGACATTACTTTGACAAGTCCGACAAAAGGAAAACTCATTACATCATTCGCTAATCTCATGCTTTTGATGTGGAGCAGTAGAAGTCCAATAAATTCTCTTGAATTAAAAAAGGAAATTCAGAAATTTTCACCCCAATTCACGGGTTATAGGCAACACGATGCTCAAGAGTTCTTACGCTTCTTGTTGGAAGGACTGCATAACGACGTAAATCGAGTGAGAGTCAAATCACCTCTTATTAAAAAGGATATAAATAGAAGAAAGCTCAACGAGAACCAAAGTGCAGAAGAATCATGGCGTCGATATCTCGAATTAGACAATAGTGAAATCGTCGAAATATTTGTGGGACAACTTAAAAATACTTTAAAGTGTACCGTCTGCAATTATACATCAGTCACATTCGATCCCTTCTGGGACTTATCTTTACCAATTCCGGAACTGTCTAAAGTCATTAATCTTCAAGAATGTTTAAGATTATTTACAAAAGAAGAAACTCTCGACGATGACGACAAACCTATGTGTTCGCGATGCAAAATGAAAAGAAAATGCACCAAGATTCTTACTATTTACAAATTTCCTTCAATCCTTATACTGCATTTGAAAAGATTTTCTCCAAATGGAAACTTCCGCGAAAAATTACAGACTACGGTCAAATATCCTCTCAGTCTGAATATGATGTCATATTGTACGCATCCCGTCAAAGCCACTTCTGTGATTTATAATCTTTATGCCGTGTCACATCACACTGGAACACCATTCTCTGGCCACTACACAGCATCGTGTCGTCATCCTTATAAGAATCTTTGGTACCGATACAACGACGAAATTAGCAGAACCATTCTTCCTCTCGAAATGACCATGTCCGAAGCTTATTTATTGTTTTATGAACGTGCATAACAGAATCGAGAATTAAATTAAAAAAGATAATTTGACTTTTTTAAATTTCTTCTTGTGGAATAGCTTAAAGCGAACGACAATTGTTAATAAAATTATTAAAATGAAATATTTCTATAAATATTTAAATCCCGATTAAAAATAAAATTATTAAGAGCTCAATACGAAACACTGTATTAAAAATTTATTTAAATAGATCCATTCAGATCATTCAAAAAGCGTTAAAATAAATGTAATTTATTTAATATTATTAATATTAAATTTTTATACATTCCTTTCATGGAACTGATTTTTAAAAATCTGAGAATTAATGTGCTTTTTCATATTAAAACATTTTTTCTTGATATTAAAATTATATCGAATGTTTAAAAATCTTCTATTAATATTTCAAAACAGATTATTTTTTCATGATGGCAATAAATTACCTTATTTATATATATCTACATAAAATTGAATGTTCAAAAATGATTAAATTATTCCATGCATAAGAAATATACAAATAATACAAGTTGAACTTTCATTTCAAAACAAATAATAATATTAAAAATATAGATAGAATCAAATTTAATAAGTTATTATTCCGGATAAGGAATATTATCTCATTATACTGGCACAAATGATTTGAAAAATTTGTGTTTAACGAAATTTTATATTAAATTGTAGCGAACTTTTTAATTACAAATACAAAGTATTAAAAAAGTTTCAGTTCTGAAGGTGACCTTCAATTGTTTGAAACAGTAAAGAAACTATCTGTAATTGAATTTTTTTTTTTTTTTCATTTTTTTAAAATACAGATTAAATTTAATTAATTGGACAGTGAGAATTATGCTTTAACAAATTATAATTAAAAATGAAATTCTGACAGGTTTTTATTTAATTTTCAAAATCGACTTAGATTCATTAAATTTTTTTTTGGAAAATAAAAGGTTTAATGAAAGTTTACACTTTCATTCTATTAATAAAGAAATACAGTACCTCCTCTTGAAAATTGAAATGTTTTAAGATATGTTTTAGTAATCAAAAGTTTTAAAATTTTAAATTACGAAGTTTGGTTAATCTATAAATATTCCGGAAAGAGCATTTTAAATTTTCGTTGAAATTTTAATAATTATTTATCATATTTTCTTATAAAATAACATTTATTTTATATTATTTTTATAAGAAAAATAAATATTTCAGAGTCGTGCCAGATGCTACTTCGCTTGCATAAATTCTTTATTTATTGATTGCTTCGATGGCATTTCTACTCATCTGTAGCAATTTACTTTGCTGGACGGGGATTAATCTATATTTATCCCTTCTTCATTGGCTAGAAAATTAATATTAAAATAAAAAAATATTAATAATAAAATAATTCGAATATTATCATAAATAATAATAAAAAATGAGTTATCATAATATTTTTACTGCAGTATGAATATGCAAATCTAGTTCAGATGCCTATTGCTGATATAACGACAATAAAACACTTTTAGCCTCGGTTTTAATTTTTCAGGGGCATCCAGTTTTTATTCGTCGATCTCCGTTCGTTCGTAATTATGAAGTGTAATACTCAAATTTGATCATCCAGTGATCAGCATTCTATTAATTCTGATTGTGTTATAATGTTGAATGATTAAAAATTATTATTATGAGATACCGTTCAGGAAATTTTAAAATAAATTAATATCAGAGTTATTTGTTTCTCTTATCGTTTATATTTATGCATTTAAAAGCTTTTATTACAGTTAAAAACACAGCTACAATGGGTAGATATTGGAAAGCGAAAAAATATATTATCGTTCTTCGTTTTATCTGTTATGGCACCCAATATTTTATGAAATTTTAGAAGTTTCGAAAGAATAATATCTTCGCGATTATTATTCATAACTGTGATGAATTCAGCTGTCTATTTTTATTATAGGAAAAACTACATTTCGATGATGGAAAAGATAGATTGAATTTGCATTCCAAAAATGGCAACTGTAGTAGTAATAGTAGCAATTATTCGAAAGTTAAAACAACAAAAATTAACAACAAAAGTTTGATAATTAGTAATTTTGATAATATTAAACATTAATGTTTGTTTTATTTTAAAGAAGATGAATTTTGAGTTTAATTTAAAATTGTTTATATGATTTCACTAATTTATTTTATTAAAAAGGATTTAAATATTATAATTACTTCATTATGCTTTCTTTCAATTAATTTCTGTAAAAAAAAGAAATAATAAAATTGTTGCGAAGAATATTTGAATTAATTATTTTATATTCAATTATCGAATTAATTATACAGTTCACTGTTTACGTGATCTCTTAGGGAGATTACTATCGTATACAAAGGAAATTAATAAATTCAGATTGATAAAAGTCTCCTGAATATTTTCAATTTAAACAAAAATAAAAGTAGCTTTTAGAAATTAAAGGATGATTTTCTAAACTGAAAACGTAAGAAAAGAAAACTTCAACTGTATCAAAATTGCTTATTCATTTACTTTAACTCAATCTTGAACCCATTTGGCCGAGTTCCAGTGGGGAAGAAGAATTAATTGAATTTGAAACAAGATTAAAGTTTTAATATAAACATTAACAATCTTATCTTTTAACTAAATATACTTGACACAGTTAACAATTACTCTTCATCCTCAATTATAATACTGTAAAAATTCATTTTATAAAATCAGGAGTAATTATGAATATTCTGGAGCCAAGAATAAATTTAAAACTATCGATTAAAAAAAATTTTAAGAAATATAAAAATATTAAATGTAATTATGGAAAAAAATTTTTTTATTCAATTGTTGTCGAAATGCTCAGAAGGGATAGAAATTTTCAATTTTCCCTTCAGGTGTGGTTTATTCTGTCACGTTTTGCTGATGTCACCAGAGGAAATCTTCCTTTCTCTATGGATCGGTGTAAATTCGATGGATCTACCCTCCAGGGCTTTTCTACATAGAAAGCCTGTTCAACTCCTTCAGCTGTGTGTAAGCGATTGATAATATATTTATTCGAGAAATTCAATAATAATGTTCCAAAAATACTTTATTTTTGACCAAACAAATTTAATAGCTTTTAAATTAATTAGATGCAAACATTTAGTTGATTATGTTTGGTCGCTAGTAATCTCTTCCCCTCATAATTTTTTCTTGCTTTGTCAATGAGAATAAGATCCGACTATGTTATATACATTTAATAAGTTAGACTATGTATTAAATTATGTTTAAGCTGACTAATGAATGTAATTTATTATCTATTACCAGAATGGTTGTAACATGATTAATGAAGCGTCATAATGCGTGTCTACTGTACGCTTACGGGGAGTTAAAATTATTTTACTGATAACATGAATATCCGACATTTTTACGAGTAAACTGTTTGATGTTTCTGCTATCACTTTGAAAAACGTCCAACCTCTCTAAAATTTCCAGGTTATTTTATAAATTTGAATAGTCGGTGTCGAGAAATCAATAAGCATATCATTTATGCCTCGTAAATTTGGGTTTTTTTTATCATTTGGATAATTATAATAAATATGAAATGCCACTAATCAAAAATAGTCTTTTCTTATCTCTTCAATATTCTTTAATTTCACTTACATTGGAACGATGCCAGAAGAAAATAACCGAAAAAAAAATTAAATTCGAATTTATGACACATTGACTCATTTCTGATATAACGATACGAAGAACAGAAATTAAGAATTAAATTGGACAGCTCATAATGTAAGATTGAAAAGAAATTATTTGTGGAAGTAGAACATTGACCTCACTCGAAGAACACGTATAGTCCATAGATATAACTCAATCGATTCGTATATTTCGTTCGAAAGGTTGCAGTTATAAAAGAGTTTTTCTGATGGCTGAGTTATACCTCTTCCTACGTACCTGAATAACGCAATTCGTTCATTAAGCTGCATCATTTTTTTATTTTTTTATTTTTTAAATAGTAAAATTCAGATAAATCACGCCTAACACAAACATATTTCTATTTTCATTTCAGCTACAAAGTTTACTCAATTCAGTGATCCCCATTAATTTGGCTATTATGTTATGGTTTGTTCCGACTTATCTATTTACTGATGTAACTAATTATAATTCAAAATTAATTCTACTGTTAGTTAAAGTTAGGATTTATTAATATCCTCTTAATTCGGTTGATTATCAATTGTTTAAAATAGGAATTCTGTTTGTAGTAATTCTCTCAATTAAAAGCAAATCTCTGTTTCTCTCCAATTTAGTTCTGTATTAATTATTGTAATAAGCTCCAAATATAATACTACCGTTCTGAATTTATTTTTTTATGTTTGTGTAAATATTTACATGCATTTTTAAAAATAAAAAAAATTAAGAAATCGTTAAATAGTAAGTAATAGAACTTTAGTTATAAAAATTTTCAATTTATTTAAACCGTAAGAAATAATATTTTTATCTACGTAATCTCTCTTAATGAGAAATAAAATTTCGGTGCGAAAAAATAATTTAATAATAAAGAAAAATCTACGAGTTTTCAAGAAAGATTTGGCTATAAACAGCTAGTATGTTGTAGAAATTTTATTTTTATGATGATAGCTGATCCTGTGAAATAATATTCACCGTTACAAGTAACAGCTGTCTTTGGAATTTCCAGATAATGGAGCTGTAAACTGGACATAGAAAGAGCAAGGTTCTAAAAGTTTATACACAAAATCGATCTTGCGTTTTTGGCTGGCAACCCATCGCTTTTCATACATCTAGATCATACAACTTCCGCACAGTTCTTCCTGAGGCAAAACTGTCTGTTCACACGTCATACTACGCACTTTAACCGATAACTTATCCAAGGAAAAGTTTGGTGATAAAACGTAACGCTGGAGTGCAAACGTAGACGAGAGAGATATAAATATATATATATATATATATATATGTTGTGATCTAACTTAGCCTTAAACGATATAAAAATAGATAACCATAATAAGATGATTTTTATAACTTCAGTTATTATCCGGTGTTTATGTATTGATGGATTGTTGTTTGAATATAAGCATGTTGTTATAAAAAAAAGGCGTTCATAGAATTTTATAGCTGTCCTCGGTATTTACACTTCATATCTCATTTTTTATCGCATAACTATTTTGTTTACTTTTTAACAAGGAGTGAATATCAATAAATTTTTCCATTCCGAAGATAATGCAATACGAAACGATTTATGTCTCGCATACGGCAATAAATAACGGTAATTTATTGATTTATTCCAATGGTATACATAAATTCAAAAACCTTCGGTTTTCAAAAAATTTAAAATTCGTCAAATTATAGTTATTTATTTATTTTCCGCCTAGCTTTAAAATAATAATAAAAAATTGTTCAACTGGTAGTTAGTGGCTCCACCTGTTGTTAAAAAATTAAATAAATTATTTAAAAACTTTAAAAAAAACACACAGTTTTAAAATTCACGAGAGATATTGTAAGACGAATTTCTTTTTAAAGAAGCGTTGATTATCGCAAAAAAATAATACAGAAATGTTTCTTTAACGAGAAATATTCTCTTGTTAATAAGTCTACGTGTTTTATAAAAATTTTATCAATCAGCGCTGCACCATCGGCGAATCTACGACTACGCGATGATTTTAAATGAGGATAAATATGGAGAAGTGAATGAAATGCTATTTTTAATCATAGGTATCTATTCAGTCCATCGACTATACGCGATTATTCACTCCGCAACATTTCTTTTAGGCAAGATTTGGATTCCGAGACCATATAAAAACCGTGTCTACAAGATTGACGGCTAAATTCCAGCATGGTCGAATGCCCATAAACAATTCTTGTTCATTGCACAAACAATTTACCGAACAACCGCATCCAGACAGAAAAAAAGAATGTATTCAAATGTTTTATAAACTTATAATTATTATTTTTTAATCAAATTTGTCCATAATTATTGACTGCAAAATACCAGACAAACAAGAATATTTAAAAGTTAAAATTCTATTTAATTATTTTCAGTAAAAATTTCTGCAAAATCAGAAAATTTAATAAGTAATCAAGCTTATCATTGATGTCTAAAATTTCAAGTCATTATACATTCCTTCCAATTTAGCAGTCCTGGTAGAAGAATATAAGATATATGATCTTTTGTTGTAAATTAATCTGAAGTTTATAAATAAATTAATGCATCCGTGAAGATAGCATTGGACCTGACTTAATGTCATTAAATGCCTAACTTGAACAACATATAAAGCGAAATTTTAAATTTATATACCGAATATTAGAATAAACGATTTTAATTTCACAAAGTGTTGCTTAATTAAGTTCTCTGATTATTAAAATTTCATCTAGCGAAATTTTCGAAACTTTCCGGTAAATTAAGATTCTTTATATAAGTTAGATATCGTATATAAAATAATTTTCCGTGTCTTTGAGAGCCGCAATTATTTATTAAACACTTTCAATTTGACTGGAGAATTATTATTGATTTATATTCGAAATTTAAATTTTGGATAAAGGTCAATAACTTACAATAGTCTTTCTATTGAAAGATATTCTGCTCCAGATGCGGGATACCGACTGAACTGTCTCTAAAGCTCTTCCAAAGCTTTTGTCACCGATAAACGATAAAAATAAACTTTTAATTCAATGTAAAGTAAAATACTTTATATTGAATATAAATTTATTTTCGTCATTTGTTGATGAACAAAACAGATGTTATTTTTTGAAGAAAAAAAAGAAGATTTTTAGCTTTGTTCAATGTATGCAGTAGATACATGAGTTGTCTAATACTGTATAACTTGGGCACAATTAAATATTTTTAGTTAATTTTATTAATTTGTCATTAAATTAAATATTTTAATCAAATTAAAATTTGCCAGAAAAGGAAATATTTTAACTCAAATATTATTAAATTCAATTTAGTAACATAATCTGTATAATGATAATTTGAAATATATGTATCCAGTAAATTCAAAACAAATTTTTCGGATGCATTCTGTTCAAATTTATGTTAAACAAATAACATTTTAAATATAAATAATAATAAAAAAATTCGTCGAAATTAATTAAAAATTAGATAATTCGAAAAAAATTAGCATAAGTCTGTTATAATGCTAGTTCCATAGAAATCTGTATTATAGCGTGGCTTTGTCACGTTGAACAAACAACAACACGACAAAAATTAATACTGTAGATGTTCTCGTTTTATATGAAAAGCCTTTTCAAAGACACATTTCTATTGTAATTTGTAAAAAAAGGAAGAAATTCATTCAGACCAAACAAACATAAAATTTATTTATTTATATAGCCTATATTTCATATACAATCTAAAACAAATAATTTCTTGTCTCTTTATTATATAAACTTCCGAAAAATAATCGATAAAATAAATAAAGCACACTTCAATAAAGTTTATTGAATGAAATTTTGTTTCGTCATTTAAATCTGAGAGAAAATTAGATTGTTAAACCTATTAATATATTAAAAAAATAATAATAAAATCCTTATAAATTTAACTTTGAACAAAATCGATACTCAGCAGTAAAATAGAATTAATTTCCTTATTCTTTTAAAATTAATCATAATTTTTTTTCTTTCTTTTTTTTAATTAATTATTGATCGCAAAGTGTTAATTTTCTGTAACTTTCCTGCTGGCTATGTAAATAATTCATAATCAACAAAATTTTTCATTTCTTAAATGTCGTATTTATAGGCTGGAAAAGACTTCATTAGTTGAGAATAAGCTCACTGTGATAAATAAAATGTAACAAAATTTAAATTTTTCAGGCATAAATATCGTCAGTTGAGTGAAATCTGATAGCTAAACAATAATAATAATAATAATTTTCGTATGAACGAATTTTAAATCAAAATAATTGAGATAAATCAACATCTGAAATAATTTATTCATTCGTACGGAAATGCTGGGAAACGACTTTCGAAAACTGAATATATCATTGGATATAGTGATACAAATATTTCCACTACATATATTAAAAATAAGAAAGAAAAAAAATATATATAAATAGATTGATGTCAGATAGCTAATAAATGTCAAACTTTATTTAAATGAACCGTAAAATAACGAAAGCAATTTAAATTCTTATAAATACACATCTTGCAACTGATATATCTATAAGAGCTGCCAAGGTATAAAAACATCATTTCCTTAAGATTAAACTTCACTAAATCTATTTTTCATGAGTATACTCAGGAAATGGAAATTTTGAAACGTATTTTTTACTTAACATAGTATAATTTTATTTTATTTTTTCTTATCGAGCAGTGTTACTATATTATTAAAAGCGACGGTTAATGTCAACCGCGATGAAAATTACTTTTAAATAACAATAACTAAAAGGTCACACTTTTAACTCGTTTCCCATCGAAATCGATCTACGTTAACAGATCGAAGGAATACATCTATTACTAGAATAATTTCAAACCGCATTAAAAATCTATTTGTGGATAATAATAATAATGCAGTAATGCCGAAAGAAAAATTTGTCAAGCAAAATACTCGTTTCAAATATTTTATGCGTGTACTTATAGAAAACGTAATTTGGGGAAATTTCTTTCCGTTTTATTAAAAAAAAAAGATATTTTATTACTTAAAAAAATTTTTTTTGAAGATTGCATTCTTTAGAGATTTATCGGTTGTAATTATGAGGTCAATTGCTTAGATTTTTATTAAAAAATTGCTGCTTTATTTGATATTTATATTATATAGCATTATAGATATATAAAAAACTAACATAATTTATATCAAATTCGATTTTATCCATCATAATTTTATAAAATGATAAGCATTTGAAAATAATTTGTATGAAACATATTCATCAGATATATCTCATATTGAATTTATTTTTTTCTTTGCAGTGTCTTATAAACATTTAATTACAATTTTAATATGAGATGATTTTTCAATTAAAACAATAATTTCAATCGTATTTTAAATTTAAAAGAATAATAAATTTTGCTTTTACTTAAAATACTTTGGTTAAATAAGCAGAAAGTTTTAGTTATCTGTTCTAAATGATCGATCTATAATAATAAGGAATAAATTGCCTTCAGTCTCAGAAGACTGATCCCATATTAAAATAGCCACATCAGAGATGGTTTACTACTTTTCCAATCTAAATACTTTTGATAGGTTCTCTTAATATAAAATTT
The DNA here is from genome assembly GCA_000484575.1 of Olivierus martensii. NCBI lineage: Eukaryota > Metazoa > Arthropoda > Arachnida > Scorpiones > Buthidae > Olivierus > Olivierus martensii. The sequence goes on from AYEL01069088.1 coordinate 51,515, forward strand.
AGTCTACTGAGACTGAAAGCAATTTATTCTTTCTTATCATAGTTACATTAGTTGAAGTAGTACAGAAAGAATATATTAATACTGTCTTTGCAAATGACTTGAGATGAAAGTTCATACTTAAAAATATTGATTCTTTTTTCTATTTTGGGATAGATTTAACGGAGAAAGAGCAGTTCAATTTAAATCTGTTTTTCAGCGCATTAAATTTTTAGTAATATTTAATGTGCTGAAACAGGAAATTTACTTCTTATGCAGAATATTTAAAACATTAGTATGATTAATATAAATTGTTATTTTAACTAAAAAGAAGAGTTATAAATTAACAGCCAGACACGATTTTTTTACTTGATTCGTACATTATTTTAAATACAGTAACAAATTTTAATGATCGTATTATTAACTCTACATTAATTGAAGAGACGGATGGATAAAGATGCCAAGAAACAAGAGCCTTCAAAAATGATATTTATTTCTATTCCTTTCAGAATGGAGAAAAATGGCTTTACTGGTCTGCATATATAATATAAATGTCTTCAGACGAAATGTTGTCTTTTTTTTTTTTTGGTCTGCTTTACGATATATAGACGCATCCTAACTTTTCTTCAGCCATAATTTCCATATCTGGCATCAACTCTCTTAGAGCTTTTATCTATTCAACTTTATCCATGTCATCAATGTGACTTGGATAAATTCATATTTTCTCTACGAATACCATATTTGAGATAGAATTTTTTTCAATTCATGTAGATAAATAGAAATCGGCTTTAAAAATTAATGCATAATCTAATTGAGTGATTAAAATTTCATAAGAAGAAAATTTTCTCTTGATTTAAGACTGGAAAATTATCCCGAATAATACATGCTACATGCTATCTATCATCAATCAGCAATTGTCAGTTGGTTAATATAATTCTCTGAAATGGTCGATATTTTAAGCAAAAATCCATTGGAGGAAATTGTAAGAAAGATATTCCAAATACGAGTTAGTAGTTATAAATCTTTTTTGTTATATAATTCGACTTAATTTAGAATTTCATGAGAATGGCAAACAGACATTTCAAGCTGGTTGACGTATTATATTCTAAAAGATGGAAAAATAACTTAATATAATGTATACCGTGCTTCGATAGCAATTATGCTACTTATTTTTTCCGTTCTTATATCACTAATATTAATGAATTTATTTATAGCATATATTAATCTTGAAAACAGCTACTTTTAAAGGGTTTGATAGAGAATCAATCATCGTAGACATACAGTATATACGAAAACTCATATTTTACCGAGTCTATCAGTCCAACAAGCTCACAAATTCGATCAGGCCGCTCCATTATAATATTTTTCTCACTTGAACCCACTGTTTGATAGAATATGGTACAAACTTAAAAAAAGTGATAACTTCGAGAAATTTAAAAGCATAAAACAAAATCTTTTGAATTCATTCCTGTTTTAAGAATCATATTGTAAACATTAGCTGAAAGACGTTGTTTATAAGCCATAAACTAACATAAAATTGACGTTTAATCTATTGGTAGAGTTTCATATTAGTTTGATCATTACGGATTCTTAAAGTTTGTGTTGTGAACTTAAAAAAACATATTCCCAATTAAGATACAGTTGAATAGTGTACGATATCGTTTCTAGTCTATTATTGGAAGAAAAGAAATCAATATAATGTCTGTTTTCCTTTTTACATTATCAATAACTTTTGAATACGGTAATTTCCTAATTAATAAATTGTCATGTGTAAACTGTCAAATTCAGTAGGAATATTCTTCCTTTAAAAGTCATCTGGGAGCCGCAACTTTTAACTCTAACTTTAATCATTAAACACTTTAAACATTATAAAAATCAAGTAGTTTAAAAATTATTAAGCAGAAATTTCGGCAACGTCCCTCCTTTCAAAATGAAAGAAAATAAAGCGTTAATTAATATGTAATCGTGCTTATCTTCTATGGCTTGACTTTCCTGCTACATTCATAATAATTCAATAATTATCTCAAAATTTATTAAGAGAATAGTTTAAATGTTCACAAATTAAAAAAATTCTGGATATTCTAACTTCTGAGATTTCTCTTAATAAATCTTGAGCTAATTATTGGATTATTATGAATGTAGTAGGAAGGTCAAGCCATAAAAGATAAGCATGATTACACATTAATTAACGCTTTATTTTCTTTCATTTCGAAAGGATGAACATTTACATTCTAAGATTTCTTCCTAATAATTTTTAAGCTACTTGATTTTTATAAAATTCAATAGGAGAATCAGCCATTAAAATTGATTTTGAAATAAGATTAATTAATCCTGCAAACAGTAGCGCTTTTATCATTAGGCGCACTAGACGCGCGCCTAGAACCCCAAATCTTTAGGGGCATCAAAAATTGAGAATTTTTATATTAAATTAGATATATAATTCAACATTGGGATCCTGAAATTTCTTAGCGCTTAGGAGCCCCAAGTGATGTAAATGCGCTACTACTTACAGTTTCGATCATTTTAAAATGGCAGCCTTCTAAACTTCTGAGATTTTTCTTAATAACTATTGATTATTTGATATATTTAGTTTAATGATTATACCTTCGAAGAAGATTTTGATATCGTACAGTATAATGCCGCATATTTAAGCATTCCGAGATAATGGACATGTTCGAAACTAGGCGTTAGTTATTTCTTGAAGTGTTATTTTTTCAAATAAAAAAACTTCGGATTTATCCATTATAATTCGAATGACAAACTAAATCGAGTACTGAACTTCAGGTTGGAATCTTTAAATAGGTTATCAAAATCTAAATTTTTACGCATTTTTGATTTATTTTTCATGTTAAATTATCTTCATTTTGTTTATAGTTTCATGCAAACATTTGATAAGATTATATTGAACACAAAATTAAAAAATTAAGAAAAATTAAATTGGATCTAGGAGAGAAACAGAATATAAACGATTCCTGACACTCAAAATGCCTAAAATTTAAAATGTTCGATTGAAAGAGAAAAAATCATTTAAATAATTTGAATTTGAATGTCATATATACATTTTTTCTTTATATACTCCATGTTTCCTCTCCCTTTAAATTTGCTCCCTTCTCTTCCCTTTTTTCTGAGAGCTGGTCATTCTATTTTAATGATCAGCTCTCAGAAAAAATAAAATAGTCTTTCCTAGGGAAATTCGTGTCTATTTGGTTTAAAATATATTAAAATATATCATTGTGAAAGTAATTTAAACTAAAATAGTTTCACTGAAAACTCTCAATTTTAGAGTATGGAATATTTCATGGATCATTAAATTTCGAACCTTGAGTTTTATTTAAATTAAAATTCAAAAATATGCTATTTAATATCAAATAATTCTTTTTAATAATTCGTGAACATTGGTTTATATCCCTTTATTTTAATAATTGCAATATATTAAAATAGTAATGATTATATTTATATAAATTCGAATATTAGAATTAATATAAATTTATCAAACTATTTTTTTTTGGTGATGAATTTTATATCATCATTGATCAAAAAATTTAATTATCATATCTAAAAAAAAAAACTATGACAGATATTTATAAACTATGTAAGATTATTTATAAAGGAAAACATGAATTATAAAGAAATTTTTTATTTAAGATTGTAAGATTTATTAACTAACTACAGACATTTTTTTTTCTTTGAACAATTTAGTTCATAATAGTTAATCTTAACTATTCTGTTCTTAATCACATAAAAGTTAATGGAAATCATTAATTATAGTTTCCATAAAACAATTAAGAATCGTGTATATCTAACATTTTAATGATATTTTTATGGTTTTAGAATATTAATATACTTTATTATAAATTAAAACTTTCTAGACATTAAAAATAAAATTTTTAGAATAGGAAAATGGTCTAACATTGAAGTTTAAACCATAAGTAGTTAAAATCAATTATTTTCATTAGGATATTAAATTTCTTTTTTATTAAAAATAAAAATAGCATTTTAAGTATGATAACAACACTTGCTTTATTTTAAAGAATGTTTTTTTTATAATAAAAAAGAAAAATTAAGAAAAATTTGAATTAGCTTTATTGTTAACAATTTTTTTTTTAATTTAACAATACAGAATCTATATCTTAAAACAGCTTTTTCCAATATTTACTTTGTTCAAAATTTATAATTAACTTTATCTATAATTAATACTGATTTAATGATAAAGTTCTAATCAGCTGAAAGTAACTGTGTTTAAACTAAATCTTTATTCTATGATGATAAAAAAAATATTTGTACGGCTTTATTTATTCTCAACACATTTATTCTAATATTGTTGAAAATCATAAAATTTTCCTGACATATGTTCATATAGATTTTTTTAATTATTAATAAAATGGCTTTGGAATTTTTATTTAAAACTTTAATATATAATAAATTCTAACTGTATGGAATTAATCAAGAAAATTCTTTCGGAAAACCATTGGAAGAGTGTTAAATTATTTTAGGAACAAGTATATTTATTAATATATTATTATCATTATTATAGGCCACCGGATTCGAATGTTTGTTTTTTACGCAAGCGTATGAATCAAATGTAATCTGATTCATGTGTGATACTATTACTGCACTTTGGATTTGAAACATGGTTAAACCATGGGCTAAACGGAAAGTTAATGCCTCGAATTTAGAACAGCGAATAAAAATGATTTCAGTGAAAATTGACTTAACGACCACCTGTATAAGAAGACCACCTGACGTGACGACCATGATTTTATGGGAACCAAATTTTTCCCATAGAAATAATGCTATTTGACCTCCATAAGACGACCACCTCCATAACGCAACCACGACCATCATTTTTATAGACCAAACGTAAAGTGAAATCGTCTATGACGATCATTTTTTTTTAACATCACTACTAATTGACTATCTTTATCGCTTACATTAGTACAGTTTTCTTTTAAATTTAAATTTCATTTAAGCAAAACCACTACAATTGAAAAAATTGCACCGTACGAATTTTTCCCCATCATTCATTCCACGAGAATGACGTAGAGCGCTGGAATTACAAAATCACGGTGTCATTTCTACTTTAATGCGATATCTTTTTAATATGCACGTTCCTTAGATTTGTATCAATGATATGATAATTAAATTTTGTATTGAAAATGTCAAAAATTCATGACTTGATTAAGGCCTATGGCGAAGTGATATAGGAAAAACGGAAAGTGAAAACAATCAGCCACCGGATTCGAATGTTTGTTTTTTACGCAAGCGTATGAATCAAATGTAATCTGATTCATGTGTGATACTATTACTGCACTTTGGATTTGAAACATGGTTAAACCATGGGCTAAACGGAAAGTTAATGCCTCGAATTTAGAACAGCGAATAAAAATGATTGAAGACAATAAGAAAGATCTTTATAAACGAGCATTAGCAGAAAAATTTAAGATGGGGAAACATAGATCCACAAAATATTGTCTCAATTCTGACTAAATGAAGAAACAACGGAAATCGCAACTTTAAGCGAATGACATCTTGCAAGAAACATGCTGAAGAATTAAGCTGACATGAACAATAGAAAATAATGAAAGATTGTTGTCTCAGTTAAACGACATCCAACACTGCTTTGCGGTAGAAATTATAAAAATAAAAGTGGAATGCGACAAAGCACTATTGATAGTTTTTTCCATCCTAATTAAATATGTTGTGTTTTTGATAAATGATAAACTGTGTTATAAATTGTAACAAAAACATACGTTTCGATTTTATTAAAGTTATTTTGTTTCATTTTAGCATACTGTATTGTAATTAACCTGTATAAGCCGACCACCTGTATAAACGACCAGTTTTGATTGGAACGGACCAGTTTTTATTGGAACGGGAGGTGGTCATCTTGTACAGATTCTGCTGTATTAAGATATAGAAACGCATATATCGCTGCTTAATTGGCGCATTGGCAAAATATGTATGCGTGTACGGAGCATTGAGGCCAGTTCTGTCGGGCCTCATACCCAGTGTACTCTAATTTAAATAACTTTTTTTTAATCTAGCCCCCATTTTCTGAGTCCACGAGTTGCTATTGTCTATAGACAAATATGAAATAATTAATACAGTTGTTTGAATTATTTTATTTTTAGAAAATAATTGAAATTATAATAAATTTTTAAAATCATCATTTTAAATATTTTTAACTTATTATATGATGTTATTATTCGGGGAAGTAATTATTCTGAAGTCTCATAAGAGTTAAAAATCTTAATAATACGACACCTTCCATAGGAGCCTGTAATTACTGTACAAAATTTATAATAGAATAATAGATCCTGATTTCTAATCTCGAGATCTTCAATATTTAAATATAGTGCCACTCGTTGCTTTCCTCTTTCGATTATTCGCTACTAATTAACTATCTTTTCATTCGTTATTGATCCATATTCCATTTTTTGGTTCACATGGAATGTGTATTGATTCTTAATAGATCGCCATTTGTTTATTAAACAACAATATCTATTTTCTCTATTCCATATTTTAAATGCCAGAATAATATATAAGTAACTCGATATTTCAGATTCGTGATTATTCTGATCAATTAGCATCAAATATTCACTGCAGATGATGATTGAATATCTTAATCCAGCTTTCCATACTTTATGTTGATGGAATTTTTACTAATCGTCTCGATTTTAAGTTTTCATTTTTTTAATTTATTAGTGGAATAATGTTTTATAGAAACTTTAAATAAAAGAAAGTGTTTTACTTTGAAATTGGCAATTTTTGCTTAAAGCATAACAAGAAAATTCACACGAATTTTTTCTTCGTAATTTTTATTTCCAATTCATGAAGGATAAGTGTATGGGAATAAATATGATAACTACAATTCATAATATGGTTTTAAATTAGTAATTATAATTGAAGTTCATAATTTTATGAATTGATATTTTTTGAGAATGATTAAAATATATAAATGCTTTCTGCAGGCAATTTCAAATGACTTAAAAAGCGACGTAATAAGTGTAATTCAGATTTATATCATCAAATTCGATGATATAAATCTGAATTACGTCGCTTTTATATATAAAAGCGACGTAATAAAAAATATTTTGCAAATATAACAAAAATATTTTGTAAAATAGTTTGATGTCCTTATATGCAGATAATATTTACTAGAATATGAATTAGAGATTATATATAATAAGAAAAAGATATCTTCATTGTTTTAAACAAATGATAGACCTATTGTATATCGATCGATGATGAAATGGTTTCTTCGTAAAAAGCAGAAATGATATTATATTAAATTGTGACAATTTGTTATAATTAGAATTCGTTAAACGAAGGTTAATTGTATTAAAGTATTTTATTTAGATAATGATGGATAGATATGTTTACATTGGGATTACATGTTATACTTATACCAGTATATCCTTTTGTTTTCATCTGATTCATTTATAGAGTTCACGTTTCTTTTTGTCATTAAGTCAAACATTATTTTAAAGGGTTTTTCATGCTGATTTCAAGAAATATGTCTCTATCATATGTCATGCCTTTAGAAAGTTTTTGCACAGTGCCGCTGTTCTATAAAAGTTTATATTTTTTTATTTATTTCAAATTAAGATAATTTTGGATGTCTGAAGATATCAATTTTGCTTTCTTGATCTATTGATTTTCATTATTGAAGATTGATTAAACGTTCCATGATCATTAATGATGTCGAATCACTAATAGTTAAATAAATAACTCTGGTTTTATGATTAGGCTAATTTGGATAGTCGTTTATTCTACGTTTCCACAGGACAGTTAATCACAATTAACTTAACTGGCGTTAAAGTTGATCACAATTATCTTTCTTCGTGATAAAAGTGCTGTTTACATGTGCTGACAATTACACAGGTTATGACGTATTGCCATTGATTCCGTTTCTGGTAGGATCTTTCGTTAATAACAAACGATTCGAATGTTTTCATCGAGACTGATTCAATGTCTTTATTAAGAAACGAAATGGAGCGTTTGATCAAATATTTATTATTAAATGCACTAAATGATTATTTACAGGAGGAAAAATTGAAATATTCGTCTCATTTTAATCCTTTCAAGGAGTGTTTTACTTAACTTTTCGTAGACAGTAGAATTACATTTTGTGATCGAAGATTATTTAAGTATTCTTTCCACATATCGCAAAGCGATATAATTTCCTTATCAGACCAGTTATTATTACGTCTTTTACAATTTCGACATAGCAGAGTGATCCGCCATTTTAAACTTGTTTTCTTTCTGATGTAGCGGACCGCGGAGAGAGCTTGTGACACCAATAATCAAGTAGAAAAGCAATTAAACAAGTTCTGGAAACTTGGTTAAGTTAATCACGTTGTTTGCAATTTAATCATGATCAGAAAATCAGGTTCGCGTTTACACGTAAAAACGCGAACCTGATTTTCATGATCACAATCAACTGTCTCGTGGAAACGTAGCATTTTAAGAGCATAGTTTTGCTAATAAAAATCGAAAAATAAATTATAAACTGGGAAAAATTAATGATAATATCTTGCTTGATTTAATAACAAAGCGCTAGTATGCTCTACTAGCACTAGCACTAGTAGAGCATAATGAGTAATAACTTTAATGTTAATTTTAATCAACCTAGTTCCGCTGCTTCTATTAACGTAGTAAATAACACCAAGCACTTGAAGCAGGACAAACACACGTTTATTATTAGATATATATATAGTTTATATATATCTAATAATAAACTTGTGTTTGTCCTGCTTCATGTCTTGGTGTTATTTATAACTTTAATGTTAGTTTTATTATAAAATTGGATCTACTGTCTTATTGAAGTATATTATGTAAACATTATGTAACAACGCCGCCGTTGCTTTGAAATATTGCAATTTTGGGGATAATTGTTTTAAAATCCTGTAAAGCAAGGATGAGCAACACGCGGCCCGCGGGCCGCTTGCGGCCCGTTAAACATATTTATGCGGCCCGCCAAGCATTTCTAAAATTGAATTTATTTTATCGACTTTCTCCCATCAATATATTGTTATAAAATTAATTATAATAAAATGGTAGTACATACTAAACCGAAACAATTTTTTGTGACGAGTTACTCACTTGTCGGCGACTTGTTCAAACATGCAATACGAAAGCGCCGCGTCTGTGCTTGTTTGTGTTTGCTTCTGTCACACAATCCGTCAGACTGGTAAGCTGTTAACTAGCAATTTTAGCAATTCTTGTGTTTCTTGAAAGGCGTGAGTGCAATATTATTGTCAAAAAGGTAATATTAGAGTTTTTTTATTCAAAATTAAGTTTTCCTACAAATTTTTTTAACTTTCAAATTTTTAATCCATAATAGCATGTCGGAAAAACAAACAAAAAAACGGAAGGTTGCGGATGAGCACAGGCATTTCCAAGAAAAGTGGAAATTTGATTATTTTTTCGCTTTCGTCAAAGATAAAGCTGTATGCTTAATATGCTCAGAGACTGTGTCGACATTAAAAGAATATAACATAAAAAGGCATTACGATACAAAACATGAACAACAATATAAAAACTTAACAGGACAACTCCGGATAGATAAGTTTAATGAAATGGAGAAAAACTTGGGAAAACAACAGGCCATTTTTAAAAATCAAGCTATTTTATCAAATACGGCAGTAAAGGCTAGTTTTGTTGTCAGTCAAATACTGGCAAAAAAAATGAAACCCTTTGCGGATGGAGAGATGATAAAAGAATGTCTGACTGCTGTTGCAGAAATAGCATTTCCTGATAAAATAAATATTATTTCAAACATTAGTTTATCAAGATTCACCATTGCAAGGAGAATTGAAGACTTGTCCGAGAACATAGCAACAACGCTTCGTGAACGCATTGCAAAATTCGAATACTGTTCTTTGGCACTTGATGAGAGTTGCGATATTAGCGATACAGCACAACTGGCTATATTTTTACGTGGTATTGACACCAAATTTAATATTACCGAAGAATTGTGTTCACTGATTCCAATGCAAGGGACTACAACCGGCAAAGACCTGTACGATGAACTAAAGTCTGTGTTGGAAAATTTTTCAATTTCATTAGAAAAGATTATTGGTATATCGACAGATGGAGCACGAGCAATGTCAAGCATGGAGGTAGGAGTATCGGGAAGGCTATTTCAAGACATTAAGAAGGTCACAGGAAGGGAAATATTCGTTAACCACTGCATAATTCACCAGGAAAATTTGTGTGCGAAAAGATTGAGTTTGCCAAATGTCACAGTACCAATAATTAAACTAATCAATTTTATAAAGTCGCGCGCGTTAAATCACCGTGAATTTAAAGAATTCCTGAAAGATTTAGAAACTGAATATGGCGACGTGGTTTTTAATACCGAAGTACGTTGGCTTAGTAGAGGTGCAATGCTAAAAAGAGTATACAACTTAAAAAGCGAAATACAATTGTTCTTGGATATGAAGGGATATGCCTTTCCTCATTTTGGTAATAAAGAATGGATGTGCGATTTTGGGTTTCTTATCGACATGACTCAGCATCTCAATGATCTTAATGTGGAACTTCAAGGCAAAGGACAGTTTATTCACAATTTGTATGATAAAATTCAGGGCTTTGAGCGCAAATTAAAATTGTGGAAACAGCATCTTTTGCAGAATAATGTGTCTCACTTTCCACATTTAGAAAAAGAAAACGTTACTACTTCTCAAAAATACGCACAATATATAGACATTTTAATCAACGAATTTCAATTACGATTCCAAATGTTCAAAGCTGAGAAGACAGCGGTTTCCATGAAAATGTTTTCCTCGCCATTTAATATCGATGTGGATACAGTTCCCGAAGACTTTCAAATGGAAGTGATTGACATGCAGAATAATACCGATTTAAAAAATGTATTTTTCTCAGTAAACATCGAAAATTTTTATAAATCTTATGTGAGCCCTGAGAAATTTCCGCTTTTGACGAAAAATGCAAAGCAAATGATGTCTCTGTTCGGAAGTACGTATGTTTGCGAACAATTATTTTCAACCATGAAATTAATCAAAAATGACCACCGATCAAGACTGAGTGATGCACGATTAGAAAGCTGCGTACGTGTAGCTACCTCATCAATTCCGGCTGATATTGATCAGCTCGTATCGAATAAACAGTGCCAAATTTCTCATTAAAAATTTCAAGAAAATTCGTTTTTCTGTTCTTTTCTTGTTTGTTTTTATTTTGCATTAAAATTTGTATATGAAATCTTTACTTTTTTTAAATTTTATATTTTTTTATTCTAATGTTTATTATAAATAAAGTTTTGTAAATTATTAATAAGTGTTACTTTATGTGCGGCCCGCAAAAAAATTTTAAAATTTAAATTGGCCCGTTGATTAAAAAGGTTGCTCACCCCTGCTGTAAAGTATTCAATTATTGCACTTTTTGCTCATATTTGGTAGCAAAAAAATATGGAAGTGGTGTTTAAATAAGTTTATATATTAGGTATAATAATTAATATTGATCCTATCAATCCCGTCACTTTGAAATTACTACATTGTTTTAATTTTCGTCTAGTGGTAAATTACCGACAAAAGTCTTCCATTCATACTATTCAATATATCTAGAAAAAAGAATTATGTCGTTTGGAAATTCTATCAAGATGTGTAAGTTTGTTTATATAATTGTCGGTTTTTCCGTTATCAACAATTTATAGGAGATATTTTTTCTCACTTGCAACGGGCTTTTATGATCATTTGTGTACGTTGAGTTTTCCAATTGGGTATACATATTGGAAACTACAGTTATATACGAACTTTGAGGAAGAATCAAGAATCTTTATCGCATTTTATATTCTAGTTCAGATTCGTATATTGTTGAACAATTTTTCATCCAAATACAACTTAATACTAAAGTATAAGGTAGGAAATGAAAAATAGATATATGTAATTTAATATATATTTTTCATATAAAATACATGTTTTAAATCAAGCAATTATGACAAAATATAACAGCAGAGTGTTCCCACTTATTATTGTGATTGTCTTATTTTTATGTCAAAATCAGTTTCTGATTTTATTAAATTTTCTATTATTAGAAAAAATATCAAAAAGAAAATTTGAAATCTTAATAAGAATTGAATACTTTATAAGATGCTATTTTTATTTTGAACTTTATAATTTAAAATAAAAATAATTTTTATTATATACTGTATGTTAAATACAATATAGGCCCATATATGTAAGGCAGAGTGGTTTTTGCAAAATTGGACTTTAAACGCAGGTATTTTAATCTATCGTATAAATATTTAACAATGTTAGTACCAATCGCATTGCGCAGCTGTTACTGTTTAATTCATCCTTGTAAATATTAATTTTGCTACAAATTGTACAAAATGTCAGCTACACTGCACTTACCCCATAACGGGGCAAGAGCGTACGTACAAGTTAAAAAGGGTTTGAAATTTAGTTACACAAGCTACTTGGCAAGTGCAGAATTATGAACAAATCTGCTATAAAATGCTTGTTACCGCATTAAGATAAGTTATTTCGTTTTAAAGTTATCCTTTGTTAAACAAACAAGGATTGATCTCTGAAATGTGAGAGCGGGTATAGTGAAATAAAACAAAAATATAAAGTGATGTAAATACACAAATTGTTTAACAATTTGTGTAGGCCTACTTACACCACTTTATATTTTTGTTTTATTTCACTATACCCTTCTCACATTATTTACTTTACATCACTTTTTATTTTTGTTCAAAGTAACAAGCAGCACATTTTGTTATTTAATATGACAAAATGTTTTTTATCAAATAAAAAAGGTTTTATATGAAAGTTTTAATTGATATCTTTGTACTTACCAATCATCATCTAGATTCTAGACAACGTTCACATTCGTTCATTTCTTTTGAATAATCGCCCCTGGTTGGTTTTTCTGGGTAGCTGCGAACCATGTTATATGCCAGAAATAAAAGTTAATAAACAAATTAAAATGTAGGACACGAAAAAATAAAACTGAACGTGTTATGTGGCAGAGCAGCCTAATACGCACTTACCCCAAAGTGATTATATGCACTTGCTCCATGTAACAATATTTACAGGGAAAGAGCGTACCAGTGTTTTTCTTAATAAATTTTAAAATATTGTTTATTTAATGTAAACTTTAATCGATATTCTTCATACGTTAAAAAAATAGCTCCTAATATGAAGTTATCCTTAGAATTATTGCAATTTTATGGTACTGTCAAAGTTGTGTTTGTGATGTAAATACGGGAATCTCATCAGTCATTGTGCGATATCTATGTCGATAGGTTGATATTAACTTTTAGTAGATTATTACAATACCAAATAGCAAAATTTCACTTATCTTATAATAAAAAAGCCCGTTAATACACTTGCCCCAACTACGCACTTATTGATACATTTTTTCTATCAAGTGGATTTTGAAAGGGATCCTGCAAGATGTCTTCTTCACTCTTAAACGTTTAATAGAAAAAAGAAGATTAATTAAACCTTGAAACCCATTTTTCATAGACTACAAAAAAAAGCTTTCAATAAAGTAAAGTGCCTTATGTATCTATTAATTTAGATATAGAAGTCTAACAGACGTGGATTTTTCTCGCCTAAGAGCGCCAAAAATTCTAATTCTTATGCATAGCGCCAAAATGCATAAGAATTAGGATTTTTGGCGCCCTTAGGTGAATATATACATTATAAATATGTTATTGATCTTATAATTCGATGCAAGTTTTGGATTTTGAGTATATTATTCAATAATTTCTTCTCAGTATTTAGAAAAGAAAATTATGGAAAGAAAAAATTTTGCATAATTTTTTCATTTTGATTTTTATTAAAAGATATGGTCATGAGAATATGTCAAAGAAATTTTAGAAAAAATTTCTGTTGTTTGAGTCTTTATAGGCTGCTATTTATTGAGTCAATATTTTTAAGCATTTTTGGTCAGTATTTTAAATAAATGGTCAGTATTTATAATAAAATATCAGTACGTAATATAAGTGGTCAGTATTACACCATGGTCAGTATTTAAATTAAAATATCTGTAAATATACTAGCTGTCAGTATATTAAATAGATGGCCAGTATTTATAATAAAATATCAGTATATATAACATTAGCGTGAATCTACCAAAAGAAGAAGAAAACTGGATGAATGGTTGCTACACTTGCCCAACTTTTTTTAAGAAATTTATATGCAAACATATAATAGGTTTAGCTATACGCTTAAAATATGTCAAACCTCCTCCAGCAGCTAAACAAGTACCTATAGGTGAGAAACGTTCAAGAGGAAGGCCGAAATTAGCATCCCGTGCTCTTTTAGTTGAGTAATTAAACATTTTTTACTTTAATGTTATGTTTCTTTAATATTTATTAATATTTAGTATTTTTTTGATAATCAGTTAAGTAATAAAAATATATGTTTTTTACTATAATAAACCTTTTTTCTTATACACATACTTATATTTTCTCTCATTTTACAACAAAAAAAGTTCTGATCACACAAAGATACTAATCTGAAAAATCACCCTTTCCAAGTTGTCCACGGACAGTAATGGAATAACACTGCAGCAGTAGCTAGGTGAATTCAAATTTGGAAGATTCATAGGATACCTTATAAAGTCTAGTTTATATATATATATATTTGGTAGACATTAATATAATATTAATCGAGTTACTAGATAAAGTTTATTTTAACATTGGAATCCCATAGCCCCTGTAGCTCTGCCTGCATAGCACGTACAAAAATTCAATTTCTTCTATACTTACCGTCAGAATTGAACTTTAACAATTTTATTAAATAGATTATTAGTTCTAGTTACCAGCCATATGCAATCACAAGACATAGCTCTAATTTTAACGAAGTTATTAACGGTTCAATTTAACATTGAAAATCCCATAGCCCCTGTAACTCTGTCTGCATAGCTCATGAATAAATTTAAGATTTTCGATTTCTCCCAAACTATCCATGGTATAGACTCCAAAATTGGTATATATAATGAGGACGCGTGTCCAAAAGAACCAA
>AYEL01069092.1:0-28350 GCA_000484575.1 Olivierus martensii
AAAGTTGTAAAAAATTTCTTTTTCTACTGTCGTTCACATATGATGTATGTACGTGTACAATGAGGAGGAATACGAGTTGGTGTAATAGAATTTTTTTTTTGTATTTTTGTTGCAAAACATTAATTTTATTCCTTGTGATTTAATTCATTGCATTATGTTAAAAATACGAAATATTAAACACTACATTCTATATACCCGATTTTTATGTCATCTTATTAGGAATATAATATAATAACTACATTTCAATACATTAAATATTAATAAAAAAAATCAAATAAAATAAAAATTTCTTTTAATTATGTGAATTTAATTATTTTTTATTTTTTAAAATAAAAAAAAACGTCAGAGAGAGACGGGCCTTGAAGCCGCAACCTTGAGGTTACGGGATCGTCACGAACACACCATGCTATTAGTGTAGGATTAGAAGCTCTTTTTCTCTTTCTTATTTCTTAAGCTCGCCGAACCTAAATTTTAAATGCTAATATTTTTATTTATAAGGCGTATTGGCACAAATGTTCAGACACATATTCAATATTTTTGTTCTAGATTACATCAGTTCAGTTTCAGTTCAGTTTCATCAAAATTGACGGGTAGTCAGCTGTGTCCTCTCCTTGTTAGCTTGAATTATAATGATTTAATTGATTAGTATCATTATATATATATATATATAACATTTAATATAATACTAAATATATATCATTTATAATAATATAAATTTAGTATTATTTATTGTTTAATAATATACACAATAATGTTAAATTTAATATCATTTATTGTATCCTTATTTTATTCTAAACATTATGAGTACCTATAAGTCAGTTGATTTAATTGAAAAAAAATTTATATAAAAATTTTATTGAAAGTTTTATACTAACAAGGAGGTCCAATCAACTGTGATTCACCCATTTAGACAAAATTTTGCAGGATGGTGGCAATCCATGTGTTGATTCATCTGACAAAATTTTGTGTGTAGACACTAAACTAAATTTAAAAACAAATTTTTTAAGTTCTCAGTTTTTGACATTTTCTTTAATTATCATAATTTCATTAAAAGTTTTCATATTCAAATTGCATCAGCAGTGCTACCAAATTGTTATGTAAATAATCTGAGTTCAAGTCCTTATGAAACTTTTTTCCCCTTAAAGATCAATAAAAGTAATTTTTGTTTATTTTTTAGATTAATCTTTTTCTGTGATATCTATATTGCTTGAAATTTGTATAGGCTTATTTTTATATTCAGAACTTGTATTTATTTACACAATAATAATAATTTTTTCTTTGAAAGTATAAAATAGTTCATTTATTTTATTTTGTATATTAAATTATATTTATGAGTATGTTACAATTACTTTTCACTTCAAAAATTCTTTCAATAAAAAACTACTATACTATATTCTTTTTTGTAACCTGAAGATAGCAGATAGCCAAAATCATTAGTTACTCTTGAATAAACTATTCTTAACTACTAAAAGTGCTTGTTTTGTAGCATTGCTTATAACTAGGAAGAAGCAGTTACTAATCTAGCATGTCTACACTACTATACATATTGAGAAATTGTAATTTCAACATTTCAATGAAAAAAAGTTAATATGAATTACTTATCAAGAGAATTTTTGAAGTGACATAAAAATAATTGTAAAAGTATTTGTAATATATTCATAAATATAATGTATTATACAAAATGAAATAATTTATTTGAAAGATGAAATAATGATACATTTAATTATTATAGTTTTGATGTGTAAATACAAGTTCAGAATAGGAAAATGAACCTATATAAATTCTCAAGCAATATAGCTATCATAAAAAAAACATGAGTCTAAAAATATTATATAAAAATGCATATGATATTCAATCAAATTACACTGCTACATTTTCTAAAAGCATTGAAAGTCAGTAGAAAGAGCAGGGAAAAACATAGAAAGTAAAGTAAAACTTTAACTTTGTTTGAATATTTGTCAATTTAATTTTATTGAAGTGCTTTTGACCTCTGGGTTCTCTTCAGCAATCAATACAAAGCAATATAAAATTTATTATAAAGTTTAGAACTCAATTCAAAACAAAGTTCAAACAGTATCTATAGAAGCAAGCTACATAATAAATATTCAAACAGATAAAGCATATTTAAACTAAGTTACACATATAATATAAAATAAAATTACTAAATAAATTTATAGGAAGTAAATAATTTATATAACTTATTAAAGTATTATGATTGCTAGTTCTAAATTGATTACAAAATATTCATTTCATTTGCCATGGGTTGTAATGCTTTGTGTAATGAAGCATTACAACAAAAGCAGAAAAATTGATTTAGGTTCAGTTTTACCAATAGAATTGCTTTAATAAGTTATATAAATTATTTATTTCCTATAAATTTATTTAGCAATTTAATTTTATATGTATAACTTACAAGTTAGTATAAATATGCTTTATATGTTTGAATATTTATTACGTAACTTGCTGCCATAGATATTATTTGAATTTTGTTTTGAATTGAATTCTAAACTTTAAATTTTATATTGCACTGTATTGATTGCTGATGAGGACTCAGAGTTGAAAGTACTTCAATAACGTTATTTTAAATTGGCAAAGTTTTAATTTATTTTCTGTATTTTCCCCTGTTCTTTGTGCTGACTTTTAATGCTTTTATAAAAAAAATAAATTTAAACAAAAATTACCTTTACTGATATTTAAAAGTTTTCATTAGGACTGCTACCTGTATTATTCGCATAACAATCATGTATATTGCCAATGCTGCTATTTGAACATTAAGAACTTTGATAAAATTATTATAAAGGAAATGTTGAAAATTGTGAAATTTAAAAACTTCTTAAAAAATTAAGTATCTATTCTCTCAAATTTTGTCAGATGAATCGACACATGGACTGCCACCATCTTGCAAAATTTCATTCATATCAGTGAATTATAGTCAACCAAGATTCCTTGTAAGTATAAAACTTACAATAAACTTATAAATAAAACCATTTATATCCATAATATCGTTTACAAAAAAAATATTATATATGGCTATGTTATGGCTTTCATATAGAACAGACAATTTCAAATTGATAAAATTTTTAAAATTTGAAATGCAGCCATCTTTAAAGGAGTCTGTAAACACTTAAAAATTACTAGTCTACCATATTTTAAAAGGAATATTCTAAAATTTGAATGCTTGCAGTGTTTTGTTCTTGAGATATTTGCATATCTGATAAACAGTAAAAGTAATTATATACGGCCATTCTTATAAGAGAATCTAAAATCCTTTCAATTGAATATATCATTCAAATGTGATGAAATATTTTTAGAGTTATTGTTTTAATATTTCAATTGGCAACATTTTATCATAAAATATTTCATACCTTTAAAATTTATAGGTTTGCATCTAATAATACAATTGATGATGCATTTTGAATAAGGAATGATTATATAAAAAATGAATGCTCTATAATGATTGATTCTAGAAATATAATGACAGATATATTAATAAAATGAATAAGTATAGTTAATTTTTTGAAAAACAAAAAATATTTTAAAATTACATTAAATTTGATATATAAAAATTCATAAATGGCATTAGAAAATAAAATGTATTTTTATAATTGAAATCACTATTAGAATTCTTCTTTCTTATACACCATTATTCACAATATAGCATTAACTCTTATTTTTCTAAATGATTCAAACCTTTTATCAATTGTTATTGTGAAATATAAATTATATTTGAAATCCTGATTTTTAAATTTTTAAGTACAGTTTAGACAAGTAAACTATATTTTTAATATGCTTTTAAATAGTACATAATTAACTTTTTCTTAAGTTATTATTTCTTTCAATAAGGAATCTAAATTAGAAATTCTGTTAATTATTTAGGAGTTTAAATTATTTGCTATAAAATATTTTTTTGTCAATTGCATATCTCTACTTAGTTTTAAAAATTATGACTTCAATTTTATATTTGCCTCTTGGATTTCATATCTGTCATTTGAATTTAATATTTGTTATTTAGATTTAATATTTTCTATTTAAATTTATTAATTGTCACATGGATATATTATTTGTCCCTTGAATTTATTATTTACGACTTCAATTTAATATTTGATACCTGTCATTATTTTTTTACATGTAGGCATATTTATTATATAAGGAATTATTATTAATTTATATTAGATAGGTAATGCTATTATGTCAAGAATTACTATTTTGAATTTAATTAGATAAAATATAAAAATGCTTCGTCAGGCTTATAGCTATTCCTACCATGTTTGCCAAAGATGATGTTTGCAGATATATTTTTTGAAAAATACCAGACAATCACACTTTGCAGCCAAAAAGTTGCCATCATTAGGAAAAATAACATTATAGCTATTGAATGGATTCAATTTAAATTTATAGAATGTTCAAATGAATCAACTGTTCTCTCTTAATGTTCCAACTTTTTTCGAAGGAATTGTATAAGTAGTTGTATTTGATGATGATGATATACAGTAAGGCCCCATTTAATGCGGTGATACAATTCCAAAGAAACAAAGCGCTAAATGAAAGTGTTAACTGAGGTCATTTTAATACTTAAATAATGAGGATAGGTGAAACTGGACAGTGAATAAAAAATATATGCATAGCATTTTTTTTATTTTATTTTGTAACATGTATTATTATTATTGTATTATACTAATTATAGATATTTTTTTATTGCTAATATCGATTTGTATTCATAAATCATTCATAAACAGTTTTTATTGCTAATATCAATTTGTATTCATAAATCATTCATGAAAATATTATAGGCATTTTTATTGCTAATATCGATTTGTATTCATAAATCATTCATGAAAATACCTTAAAATTAGAAAAAAAGTTTTAAAAACAAAAAGCAGTAATCAGATTATAGTAAACTATAAACAATGAAAAAATTGTTTTAAGAACAAAAAGCAGTAATCTGATTGCAGTAAACTACAGGGTGACAATTATTGAGCTATATGAAATAAAAAATAAAATTTTCGAAAACTACTGAGTTCAAACATTTTATGAAGATTTTAAAAGTAACTACAGATATTTGGATTTAGGTTATGACATGTTCGATATACTTGCCATGATAGGATATGATGTGGTGCAGACGAATAGCAAAATTCTGCACAACTCGCTGAAGTGTCAAGACATTGATGCTTTCAATGACCTCCTGAATGGCAATTTTGAGCTTAGCAATGGTTTCGGGGTTATTTGCGTAAACTTTATCTTTAATATTGCCCCACAAAAATGAGCCGCAATCGGGCTGTTATTGCTCAAATAGTAGGCCTTGACAATCGATATACACTCAGACACTCTGTATTGCGACATTTTCACTGAAAAATGAACAATAACAATAATAAAAAAAATCCCAATATGCCCTGCATTCAACTGCCAAGTTTTAATTGAATCTCGCCAACGGTTCAAAAGTTATCAAGGTTTTTTTTCATATAGCTCAATAATTGTCACCCTGTATAAACAACTGAAAAACATTGATGAAACAAAAACATTCTAACTTCAAGGAACTATAGTTTAAAGTGGCAGCATTCAGGTTAAATTGAAATGGGATAATTGTTATTTTTATTACTGTAAAATAATAATGATGACTGATCATAAATATGAACTCTGACTGCAGCAGATTTTTGTATGTACTGCACTGCACTGCACTAATATCAAATGCACTGTGAGACAACATAAGAGTATCAATGCAACAAATTTCTGCAATTTCGGATTTAAGAATAACGTTTGAGAAACTATGCCAAAGTGAATCAATAAAAATATAGAATTTGAAAAAAACTGCATTATATTGAAAGAGAGTTAAATGGAGCAGCATTAAGGGGTGTCTTACTGTACATTTAATTTTAATCTGTTTTTTCATCTTAGACCAATTGTAGGCATTTTTCCAAACATCTAGTGTTAGTTGGTTAATTTTTAAATATCCTCAAACCATTATTATAATTTTCAGACCATTGCTTAATATATTCAAAAATTAAAGTTATGAAATAGATTCTGGCAATCATTCTCTTAATGTAGCTTCTTGTTTAATTACCTTATTGAAACCTTCTAAGGCAGGCATGGGCAACCTTTCCTAGTTTGGGGGCCAAATTATTATTTTGTCATTGAGTCAAGGGCTGAACCAAATTATTAAATAAAATAAACTAATATTAAATAAATTAAAACATGTTGCTAAAATTAATTATAAAGATACAAATATATTAATCTGATTACTATGTTTTTAAATCAAACATCAAACAAAAATGGTAATAAATTCTCTATTGCAATCTGTTTTACATTGTATCAACTATAGTTAACTCTAACTGAAAAGACTGTCAATCATCGAATTCGGCTTTGAAAGCTCTTTTTTAGTTGAAAAGACTATAGTAGAACCATGAGTAGAATAGGATAAAGGAAACAAAGAGCTAGGCTGTACATAAAGCTTAGCTCTTTGAGTATGACCATGAGTAGAACACACCATATTTCTCCCACCATGAATCTGACCAACTTTGTAAAGTGGATCAGGGGCCGGATCAAAAGAAGTAGAGGGCCGGATCTGGCCCACAGGCTGGGGGTTGCCCATATGTGTTCTAAGACATTATTAGTGCTGGGAATAACATTACAGATTCCTTTGAACCAGTTATGATTGTTTTGAATCCATTCTCTGGTAAAATATAAAGTATGAATGACCATTGCAGATCATGTGCAACTCATATAGACTACGTCAAATATTAAATCAAAGTGAAACATTTTGTCAAAGTAGCAAATATTAAAATTCAAGTGGAAATTTTTTTTATTTTAGAGTGCAGGAATTAGTGGCAAAAATATTTATTTTTGTTTCATTTTATTTATTTTTTTATTGTAATAATAATATTTTTATAGCATTACACATATATCAAAACGATTAATTATATTAGCATTTGCAATTTTTTAGATGATATTCTTCAAATAAATTTTTTGCATTTCAATTTATTTTTATAGCATTTTAATAATACCCATTATTTAGAACATGAAAATTATTAAAATTTAATATTATTGATAAATTTGTCTGAAATTACATTGTACTTTGTATACTGAGAGTTTGCATTTTATTTTTAATCATTTGAGAAAGATGTACTTAAGTAAAGTAATGCTCATAATCTTTTAAGATTATATATATCTGCTTTTTTATCATCAAAATTATTTGCTATAACACATCTTTCAAGCAGGAAAATAAGCTTCTTTAATTATTTTCTGCTAATTATATAAAAAAAAATTTTTTTTGCTTGCTCAGACTTCTTTGATTGTATATTTTATACACAATATAATTAGAACACACAAATTCTCAAACATAAAATGAATCAATCATTTAAGAATGCTTTTTGAATCCATAATAATAATCACATTTCTTATATTTTTCTATAATATCATAGTAGTAGTTTAAGGTTTTTACATAATATCTTTGCTATTTACAAAATTTTCTTTAGTAACTAAATACTTAAAATAACTAGCACCATATGCAGTACAGAAAAATCTCCTCTTTAATATCAATATCGTACAAAATGTTTGTACGATATTGATATTAAAGAGGAGATTTTTCTGTACTGTGCGTATGGTGCTAGTTATTTTAAGTATTTAGTTTGAAAAGTTTAAGCAGTTTAAAAGTAAGGATATGTATCTACACATCTTCAGGAACAATTCGTAGAACGAATTGTTCCTGAAGATGTGTAGATACACCGAAAATGTTTGTACGATATTGATATTAAAGAGGAGATTTTTCTGTACTGTGCGTATGGTGCTAGTTATTTTAAGTATTTAGTTTGAAAAGTTTAAGCAGTTTAAAAGTAAGGATTATTTTCTTTAGTATTAATATATTATTAATCATATAAATTATATTATTAATTATTATATAAAGTAAAAGAAAAGTCTGTAAGCTCCAAATTACTTGATAATTATGAGATTTCAAAAATCTGTTAATACCAATAAATAGGAAATCATGGATAGACTACCTGATGGTGACCTTCAGATGAGCTATATATAAGATTATACAAATGAGGGCACTTGCAAATCCTGTCTCATAAACTGCAACAGATGGGAAAAATTTCTAATTACAAACTTATTCAGTATTCATTTCTGAAAACTTTAAAAAACTTCATCAAAATCAGATTAGTAGTTGACCCAAAAATGAAACAAAAAAAATTTTTACATGAAAAGCATTGACACTTATTTCTGACATGTAAATACCAAACCAAACACCAAAACATAATACCCCAAATCAATAAATGAGGTTGTTTCACACTTTTTGTTCGAGGCTATAAAATTCACATGATCTGGTGAAGAAAACTTTTGCTTACAATGTCTATTAGTATCAATAAACGAAAAATATGTTCGGTTATCGATATTCCTCAGCATTTAATTGATTTTGGAACAGTTTATATTATGGAATTTTGCAATAAATGTCTGTTTTTACAAATAATTTGTTTGATCTTAATAAGAAAGGCACAATAATGAATGAGTAAAGAAGATTTTGTAATAGATGTTCATTTTAAAGAAGATTCTTCTGGAACATTTATCATCACTTCACATATTAAAGCAGAAATGAAAAAAATGTATGAATCATCATTAACAATTTCATCATTATGAGATGAAATAAGGATTAATAGCTGATTGTATATTTTAAATTAATTTATTGTAAGGAAAGGATGGGCCAAACGAGATATTAAGTTTATTTAAAAAAAGGGATGGTAGGGATAATAAATTTGTTATTAAGGGCTTAGAAATTAAGAATTACCATATTTTTGATAGTAAAACTCATAGGAAGATATTTCAGATCAGATAGATCATAAGATAATGGCATTTGAACTAAGTTAATGACATTCATTTTATGCATTTACTTTATTCAGAGTTATTAAAAATAAGTAAATTAGCCTACAGTTCTTATATAATGTTTAATAAATATAAAATGTAAAAATAATATTTAACATTAATTTAAAATATCATTGAAATTGTGCAACATAAAAAGATAATTTAAAAAATAAGTTTGGTAAATGGTTAAACAAAAAGACTCATACATTATAAAATTATTTTGTGAAAATTTTATGTATAACCATTTTTCTCAATCATGAGAGCAAAATGGAGAAGTGTGCAACATTTCATTGAAATGCATATTATCTAAAAAATTTTAACTCAATATGAATAACAACACGAGAGAATACGTATTTCAAGATAATGAATTTATTTTTATAGTAAAAACACGATAAATTATCATCATAATTATGATGATAGATAATGTTTTGCCTATCCTTCACATAATTACCTTGACAGTTTTAAAGACATAATTGGTAACTTACAAGTTAGTATTATTTTTATTTTTCTATGTAATATTAATTTGAATAGAATATTAGAAATTATTAGATATTTTAATATTAAATATAATATAATAATAATTTAAAATTATTTACTTTAATTCTTGAATAATTATTAAAACTCTGATTGTGTATGATTGATTCTTTTCCGTTTCAAAACTTTTGGTCTTGTGAAAATAAATTTTGTCGGTATTGCTAACAGTATCAGTAATCTTTTTATTTGTAAAATTTTGGTAAACAAAACAATTTTCTTTGAAGTGTTCTGAACACATGCAAGTACTCGCTTTCGGCTTGAAATCCTCTCTCTCTTTATTTTGGCAAGCCATAACTTCATCAAATCTGGCTTACAATGAGGAAATAAATGGAAAGATATTTTATTTTCTTTATATGAAGCTTTCATGCTGTGATTAGAACAGCCATAAGTGCAAAATAAATTTGGTATTTCATTTTATATAAAGTAGAAACTATCGCTATACCGCTATTCACTATTGCTAACACATTCTTGTTTTCACCAGATCACGTGACTATGACGTCAGATGAAACAGTCTCATTGAAAACACAGAGCCTAATCAACAAGCAAAAAGTAATCAAGAATGTGCTGTGTTTTCCATCAGTACCCAAGTATAGTTGAGCATGATGTTGGATGGCGTTCCTCACAGCTTTTAGAGTGTAGAAATCTCTGTACAAACAGTAATGATGCAGTCTTAAAGATCTTTTACTGTTATTACACAAGAATGAAGGTTGTTGTGGCCCTCATCAGTTTCTCTTTGTGGGTGACATAATCTTGGATGCTTCAAGGAATTGATGTGTGATAGACCTACATGTTCATGCTGAGGGATATCTTTCCTGATTAAGTTGAGCAGCAGCAACATTTGCATTAACAACTCTTTAGCATATGACCATGACAGTCATTTCATTAAATGTGTACTCATGGGAAAAAACAAAATTACTTTCTGAACAACCCAATATTTACCTGTATTTTAGGTGTCAATATACCAATGATAAATCAAGCATAGAAATGAATTTGGCATCCTTTAAAGATTTCATTAACTCTGTAATAATTAGAAGCAGGAATTTATCAGATACTGTTAGCTGATTTAGCTTTCATAGAAAACATACAATCTATTCAATCTCCTATTTTCTTCTTGACCATCACCTACTGGGAATGCTCATTGCGACTTTGAGGCTTCTAAAATAATATCTTTTTAGATTTCTTTGATTTGCTTATTTGTTTCATTCAGTTTGACTGGTGAGTAACTATATGGCTTACTGGAAATTGGTCTAACTTCTTTTGTTTTAATAACATGTTCTAATCATGTTGGTTGGTTCTGATTTATTATTAAAAATTAACAGAAAAATTATAATAAAATTTAATTGAACTAACCTATCTCTCTTAAATGGAGGTTGTAAATTGACTAAAATTTCATCATCATTTCTTTCTGCTTTTCCATCTTGGATTTTGAGGGCTAGTTCTACCCTCTCAAAACCAATGTAACATAATGCTTTTGAATGAAATCCAGTCCTTAAGACATGGTTACATCTGAGTTCTATATTCCTTGCCTTCTGCCAACTGCCAACTTCACTGCCAACTGTACATTAAGATCTGGGTGGAGATAAATTTTTGGATTTTTCTTTGCAATCTCTACATCTGAGTTCTATATTCCTTGCCTTCTGCCAACTGCCAACTGTACATTAAGATCTGGGTGGAGATAAATTTTTGGATTTTTCTTTGCAATCTTATTCCAGATTGTTCTATTAATGGTGGTATTATTTGCTTCTTCATCTATTCAAGTGTTAACAATGTTATTTATAAAAGTTGAAATTGATGGCAAATTTATCTTCCTTGTGATGGAGAGTCCTTTGAAGGAGAATTTTACATTCTTAGAGACATAAGCCTCCTAATCTTGGTCTTCTTTCTAGTTTTTTGATACTGAATTTGATTCAATTGGTTAAAAGTTTGTTTATAGTATGATGATGACTGACTGACTCTCTCTGCAGACAATATTTAAAAAATTCCTCAATTCTTGAGACTCATTCACATTAGTCTAGTTGCCTATAATTAAGTTGCTTGATGGCATCAAGTTGAAAAGATTTTTATAATGTGAACTTCTTATTTCAAGTAAAATGGAAAATTTTTTTTAAGTTTCAAGTAAGTAGATCTTTGTTCTAATTTTTACTTGCCTTTTGAAATACAACTTGGATTATGTGAACTGCTAGTTGATCTTGATACTTTCAAACGGACTCAAGCTAATGCTGGTGAAGGTGTAAATTAAGTCGGCTCAAGTGGGGGATAGTACAAATGGAAAAATTAAAAAAATTTTTATGATAAACACAAAATATAATTTGTTCCATTAGTCTAATAATTATTTATTAAAAGTATATTTTATATTTATATTTTAATTATTAGACTATTATAAAAATTCTATCCTCCAATATTATGAATTAAAATAAATATAGGCAGTCTCCAAATTATGTAGGTGATTGTTCAGCAAAACAGTTGTGTATGTCAGAGCATAAGTTATACTGTGCTGGTGTGTCACAATAATGTAACACTAAAAATAGTTATATTAAAAGAATAAGCACATAAGTCACATTGTAAAGCATTGCTTATTATTTTGGGGATTCGGATTCAGTTCCAAATCCCACATCTCTATTTTTCTGGAAGGGTTCAAGTTCTGGTCTGGCTCATAGATCATTTTACAAAGGATTATTTTTATGTAAGTCACTTAATTAAATGATGATTCTTTTATGAATATGTTTCTGGAATATTTTTATTATTTTTGATTGATTTATAAAATAAATGGGTTTTTATGTTAAAGTAATTATGAATTGAACTATTTATTGCATTTCAAAGCAATTATTTTTTTTCTAACAATTTTCTCTTATAATAAACATGACTTTCTACAGCACAGTTTTGCTCTAACACAATTTAAAAATTGCAGAAATCCTCATATAACATGGTACTTCTACATCATGGTTTTACTTAATAAATTTAGAAAATTATATTTACTCTCCTACCACAGTTCCTACCACACAAAACATTTTCATTAATTTTTGTAAATCCATACTAAGGGGACATAATACATACATAAAATGCATTCAGTGGGAAATACTTTGCTAAAATTAGTCATAAATGCAATTTTGCTAGTTTGCTACAAGTAGGACAATATGCAGTCTGATTTCGATTTGAAATTAGATTAATTAGCAACAATTGAATATTTTTATGTTCCAAATGTTCAATTCTTGGATAAAAAATAAGTTTTATTCTTCAATAGAGAAATGTAAAAGAAAAGAAAAACTTTTTATTCATAAGCAAAGTTCATTAAAACTAAAGCACCAACTAGCAGTTAAAATAAACACTCAAAATTTATTAAAAACGTTTTCGGTATCCTTCTAGAGGGTTATAGTGGTTTAGATTATAGATTTTGTAAAGAGAGCAGAAGATACACAAACTTTAAATGCAAAAAAAGTTCAGAAAATGAAGTTGATATTGTTAAAGAAAAAACGTTCTCGTTTTAATGAAACATTGGTAAAGGAAATATAATTTATTAAATGAATGTTATATAGACTGTATACTTTTTATCTCCTTTTGTTTTACGTTTATTGATTTTTTAGGGTTTAACATATATATTTTTTCTTTGTTTTGTGTTATTAATATTCTTAATAAAAATTAGATTTCTTATGTGAAAATAAAGAAAGTTATTTTATTTTTAATTGGTCTTGGAATGTAACTATCCTTTTTGTATTGGCTCCAGGTCTTGTATAATAAGATTTCACACAACACAGTGTTTTTCAGGAACCTAGCTACCATGTTATTGGAGGGATGCCTGTATTGTATAAAATTTTTCAAAAATGAATAAATATAGAGCATTATTAATAGTTTGAGAACTTTAGTTAGAGAAAAAATAAATCATATTTAATACATATATAAAAATTTGACAGTTCACATGCATTCATGAAGGTTTGACAATAACTATGGGAGGAAACAATTAACCAAGGTCAGAATTAAGACACTAGTAAAATAGATCTATACCATTTGGCCCTGTAATAAATATAGTAAGAAAGGCAATAAGGAAGAGAGAGTCTCGTATGTCAGACAAAAAAACTGTTTTTACAATATTAAAAACAATAACGATACAAGGCACTCAGAATCCTATGCTAGAATCTCTACAATACTAATTATAGCCAAACAGGTGAAGTGAAAGAATATGTAGGCAATCCAAGAAGTAGCCATAAGAAGAGATTAAGAAAACACAAGAATATAAACAGGAAACCTCAAAATTGCAATAGTCAAGACATTTTATGAGATACTAATAGAAGTAAAATGCAGTAACACTAAAGTAGTGAAAAGTTCAACAACTTCCTGGCACACTAGCCCATGATGCTAATGTACAAATATTACAAAACAACAAGTTTGACAATTTTGAAGAAATGCTTATGAGAGAAGCACTCCAAGTAATGAAAAAGAGATGAAATAGTGGTAATTAATGACAATATTCTGAAATCTATAGTTCCTTCATGGTTATGCTGCATATACAGTAGTTCCAAAGTTATGTAAGTAGATCTCTTTACAAAATCCTGTGTAAATTGAATCTACATATGGTGCATTGCATAATAATGAAAGGTATTCACATTTTACTGTAAAATGGGGGAAAAATGCACCATAAATAAATTCAAATAGGCTGCTTCCTTATAATCATGTAAATATATATTTATGCATATTATTATAATGTTAAAATAATAATTAGAAGTGAAAAATAAAATTGATTTTGAAGATATTGAAAAATGATAAAGGCACATTTAAAACTTCAATTAAAAAACATTAAAAATGTGTCATGAATACTTATTAATTTAGATATTGCTGAAACTATGATTTGCATATTTCTAGATGTTCTTAAGCTGTATTAAATCATTTATACATTTTTTTTGTATCATTACATTGGGAAGGAAATCACAACTCTCTGAAAATGAAAAGGAATAGATAAAAGTTTTTAAATCTCAAGGATTACCTAATAAAATGATAGATAAGAAATTGAAAAGATCTCCAACAGTAATAAATAATAATTGTGGGCTAAATGATGAATATAGTAAGAAAAGCATTTCTCTGATGTCCTTCAAAACTGATTCAAAAACAGAAATAATCCATTCATAGAGAGATTGTTAATACATTATCATCCCTTGTTGAAATTTAAGAAAAGAAGATATTTCTGTCAATAAATCAACACTATCATGGCTCTTAAAAAGAAATCCAAATATTAACTATAAAAAAAAAAATCATCTCCAACTTTGAAACCAATTCACAAAACAAAAAAGTTAGTCTGGACCAAAGAAAGAATCTGTTGGAATAAGGAATGGGAGCGAATTGTCTGGAGTGATGAAAAAATTTTTTCTTAGATGGTCTAGTTCAGGTATCCAACCTTTTGGCTTCCTTGGGCTACATTTGAAGAAAAATATTGTCTTGGGCCCCACACAAAATATATTAATTCTAATGATAGTTGTTAAAAGCAAAAAAGTTAATAAATAATGTATAATATATGATATCCACCGTGACAAATAAGCAAAAATGTTGTAGCATAAATACTCTTTGACTTCTTTTTCATTCAAAAATTTTTTTAAAATCATTTAACAGATCAAGAAGTTTTAATCACTGAAATACGAAATATTTTAGAAAATGGAAATAGAAATATAGATAGATATTTAAATAATAAAAACTTCCTTAACACACTGAATTTTTATGAAGTTGATGAAGTTTACAATTTTATTGGGCTGCATTCATTACAGCGCTGGGTTGCGGGTTGGACAGCCCTGGTCTAGATGGTTGGCAGTATTACTGGCATGATCTGAGGAAAGAAGAAAGTTCTTTCTATAGAATCCAACAAAGTGGATATTCTGTTATGGTTTGGGCTGCTTCCAGTTGGAGTGGAAAGACTGATATTGTCTTTATTAATGGTTGTATATTGAATATCAGTGTTTTGATATTAATGTTTGATATATTTAACATCAATGTTTAGAGATTGAGGTTTTATGAACATTGATGTTTTGGTATCGATATTCAATGTTTTTTCTGTTTATGTAGTAAAATTAACATTTGTTAAGTAATATTACATAATATTTTTTATAAATTGAGCTTTTTATAATTGGTGATGATTTTACTTAATTTTTTAATTTTACATTGGGGAAATCCATTGATCTGTATAATATACTGGATAGACTGTTCAGTGTTATTTAAAAAAAAAAGAGATGATTATTCAGCATCTTTGTTGTTCAATAAACTGGTCAAATATTAATTGACAGAAGTTGCTTGGGGATGCAACAGTTATGAAAAATAATCTTTTTGCAGTCAAAAAGATTATTTTTGACCTGCAAAAAGATGTGCAGAACAAAGTATTGGCTGTAAATGTAAATTAAAATAGTTTAGTTAAAAAATTTAATTATTATAAAATATTGCAATATAAATAAAATGATTTTTGATATAAGTGTCACTTGATTGTTTTTCTGCATATAATAAATACTTTGATTAATATTAATCATAATATATATAATAATAAATAATTTGTTTTTAATATCAATATTAGGAAACATTGATGTTTGAACTAAATTTATTTTTTTGAAATAGAAAATAATATATAAATTTGTTTGATTTTTCATATATTTCAGGAAAAGAAGCTAAGTTCGGGTTCTCTTGGAAGTGCTGACATAGCTAAACCAAAACAAGTTACAGTAACCCATCCAGGAACAAATAAAGCAAAACCTACATCAAAGAAAAAAGGTTCTATCCAAGCTGATTTGGTAAGTTTTTATAATTTGTATTGGAAAATTGCAATTTATATATGAAGTGATGTCATATTGAAAATATTATAATACATCTTCCTTTGATTTGCATGGCACTTTTACAAAACAAATCTAAATCAAGTTTAGGTGTATATACTGTATTATTATTATTATTATTATTATTATTTATTCAATCCAATTTATTTATGAATAATTTATCAAGCTTTCCATATCCAAGTTTTTGATTATTTGAGGTTCTTTCAGTTTATATTACCTCCAATAATCAGGACTATATACTATATTATTTTATTTAGCGAATTATTTTTAACATGTTCTTTATGTGATTGTTTTTATTCTGTTTTCCTATGTAATATTTTAGTTTAGTATTAGTAGACTAATAAAAGCAATTGACTAAAATAAATGCTTCTGACATCATATAGTATTTTTTAAATCCTTTTTCTAGTAATTCCAGTTTTTATGATGTCTGGAAATGAAACTGGTACTATATTTGAAAATATTTTAAAACATAGATAATTTTGTAGTTATTGTTCAGACATATTTTTTTATATTCAGATTTTAAACCTAAAAAATATTATTATTATTTTTTACATAATTTATTGTTTCAATTTACAAAATATGAAATATCAAATACTATCATAAAAACTTCACTTCATGAAGAGAGTTTAAATCCTTTTTTGGATATATGTATTTCTCCTTAAAAAATCAGTTAATATATCAAAAGCTGTATAAAGTAAATTTTAATTGTGTGTATCAGCAAAGATTTTTTTTATATTTCAATAATAAATATTTTCATTTTTAAGAGGAAAAGATAGAATTTAAATACAGATAGTCCTTGATTTATAGCAGGGTTAGGTTTTGAACCCTACTATAAGAAGGCAAAACAGTCTAAGAAGTATAAGAATTTTGAGCATATAACGAAAAGTTATATGCCCAAAATTTATAGATTTCTTACTACCAAAATTTACTAGGATTACTAAGTATTGTTTTACTAAACTTAGAGAATACAAAACTACAAGAATGAGAGACAAAAAAAAAGACTCTCTCCATATAACAGGCCATTGGGTCAGAGAGACAAACTAATGGAATGTATATTGACCCATCTTAGAATTTATTTGATTTCATCACTATTGTAAGTACAAATGGTTGTAAGTTAAGGACTATTTGTATATTGAATCTATTAATAAACAAACATATTAAATAATAAACATAATAAGTCATAAAATTTTATTATTAGGATGTAGCCAAAGAATTTAATCGCTGCAAAGAAGAAGGTTCTAAACGATTAGATTTGAGTAAATCAAGTGTAAGTTGAAATTTGTTTTCTTATCATTGCTAATATAATATAAGGAAGATATTTTTTAGTATGCATATATATAGATATATATACACACACATATACATACACATGCACTATGCATGCACGAGCTCCTCTAGTTACAAATATGACTTGTTCATAAGCTTTGTTTGTAACTCTGGTTGTTCGTAATTCAGATACTGCTATTATTTGGTTCCAAAAACTATTGAAATAATTTTATGTACTGTGTTTTGTAATATATTTCACAATTGTTCCATTTAGAAATGTCTTAACTTGAAATACTCTCATAATAGTATAATTGTGTAATTTGCTAGAGCATTTTGCTATCATATTATTTAAAATTATCAGAGTTTTTGAAATTCATGAAATTTGAAAGTGAACTTTCACATTTGTAAGTATAAATGTTTGTAACTAGAGAATTGCATATATATATTTATATAAATACGAATGCTAGAAAAATACCTTCCTTAGAGATTTAATTTAAAATATAAATTTAAATATTATAGAAATCATTATTTGTTTTTAATAGATCACAATACTTCCATCTTCAGTTAAAGAATTAACTCATTTAGTAGAATTCTATCTATATGGTAATAAATTGGCTACATTACCTCCAGAAATTGGTTGTTTAGTTAATCTACAAACATTGGCATTAAGCGAAAATTGTCTGACAAGCTTACCGGATACTCTTGCCAATTTAAAACAATTGAAAGTTCTTGATTTGAGGCACAATAAATTAAGTGAGGTAAGTAAACAATTATATATTTTACTAAATTATAATATATAAAAAATATTTGCACTATTACATTATAATTTTCCAGAAATCTAACATAATAGTATAATAATTAAAATATAAAACATCTTTGCATCTCTCAACTTCCACATTATTATAAAACAGTAAATTCTAGTTCAAAAACTAGCAGTCTTGAGCTAGATTTTGATTTAAATCAAAATAAAAAGCTCTTTAGGCAAGGCAAAACCTTTTAATCATCTAAAACGTTTTCAGGCTAGATTATGGCCCATCTTCAGTACAAACGTTTTTTATTTAACTGATTTTTTATAATTCTAATTCTTTATAGAACATACATATTTAAAATGTTCGGAGTATAGAACATCGAACTTTAATATTTAAAATTTTTTTAATTTTTAGATATTTTATAAAATCTTAATATTTAAATTTTTTAGATTTTTAAATAGGTAGTGATAAACATTTATAAATACAAATGAACATAATATTTAAAATCAAATTAAAAGATTAAAAATAATAAAAAACATTATATATACGTTGTATACATAAATTAACATTACTAATATTTAACATGTTAAAATATATCATACTATTTTACGTAGGTATTGTGGATGTAGGTCAATTGGGTCACCTATATCCTCTCAGCATATATTTTAAATTATAATAAAGAACCAGTATCCCATAACTTTTAACATATGGAAAGACGTAATCTGAAGCTATATTTACCAAACATCTCTTATTACTGGCTTCATTCTATATGTCAAATATTATTTATAGCAGCCCAGATCCACGATGTTGGTAAATCTTCTGGAGTGTAACTGTTAACTACTATTTGTTGTTTAGAACATTTAATAATCTCAATACTTTCATATGTAGTTAACCTCTTCCATCATATATAGGTTTAATTATTTTTGCTCTTGCCCATTGGATATTTACATTAGATGTATAATATGTTTCAGCTAATGCTGTATTCAGCCTGCCTGCCCTTATGTCAGCCTTGTGCTCATTGACTCGCTTGTTTATATTGTGTACAGTACTCCCAATGTAAAACTGGATAGTATTATTATTAACTATGGGGATTTCGTATACCCCGGCTTTCCTATTATTGGGTATTGGTTCTTTTGCATTCCTTAAGTTATTATATACAGTTTTTCCTCTTCTCTTTTCCATACGATCTTATAATCTGAGCACTTAGGTATTTTATTAATTATTTTTCTTTCCTCTTTATCTTATGGGAGGTCTATATATTTACAATTGTCATATGTGTACAGCTTATTCTTTGGCTTGGGACAGGGATTCATAAGGCAACTAGAAATTTTAGACCATATACCTAACATAGTTTTATATGAATACCCGTACTTTCTTCCTTGTTCTAGGATGTAATTTAGCTCATTTCTCATATCCGACCATTTAGTGGTATGAGTACATATTCTGTTGAATAATGCTTTAAATACTGCTAGTTTATAACTATACGGGTCATTAGAACAAGATGGAATCATTACAAGTTTATAAACTTGTAATAATTCCATTATAAACTTTTATAAACTTTTGTAATGTATTCGCTATTTTCTGTACTTATCTCTGTCTAAAAAATGGAATACGTCTTGTCCCGTTTGTTCTATTTTTAAGGAGAGACCGAGGGTATGGTCTGTAAGGGCATTGGCTAGTAGATTATCATATCTCTCCTTTTCCCATATGACACATTGTCAACATAGCAAACATATATTTTCAATTCTAATTTAAATTGGTTTAAGACTAAGCTTTCTTTGTATCTAATCACTAATTCTGCCATTACACCAGCTAGGGGTCCTCCTATGGGTACCCCTGTATTTTGGAGGTAATATTTACCTTGAAATACATAATAAGAGGAATAAGTAATGACATGGCATATATCTCTGATTAGGCTATGGTGACATTCTGAGTATGGGAGATTTTCGATAATGAAACGGTATAGCATCAGAGCTGCCGGTGCTTGCTGGATAGAAGGGTAGAGGGATGTATAGTCCATGACAGTATAAGCTTCGTTAGGCAATGGACCAACTTCCAATAATTTATTGAGAAACTCAAGGGAGGAGTTTACTGTATACTTGTAGCCTTTCATAATTTTTAAAGCCCAGTTTGCTATTGTTTTCTCCAGTTCATATACAGGGGGATGACTGTTTATCAATCATTGGGCGTATTGAGACTGGATCTTTGTGGGTTTTTACATATCCAAATAGGCATGGTGCATACGGGCATCTGACTGGTTTAACTGTCCAGACATTCGGGAAGTGCTTGGATTTAAGAATAGCGTTTATCTTGCTGGTTAATTTGTCTGTAGGGTCAGATGATAGTCGCACTGAATTAGAGTCTATGATAAAGCTATACAGTAGGTCCAAATATCGTTCTTCTTGTATAAGCACGAGTTTTTTAGTTTTATCATCTTTTGTACATATGATCCTATTATGTTCCATCCATTGTCGTGCATATTTTATTAGTCATTTTATGTTGGCTTGTTTATTATTTTTACTTGCCGATGTTTTCATCTGGATTACTTCCCATCGGAGTTTCTCTCTTTCTATACCTTCTCTATTGTTCATAATATAGTCTATCTGGGGACCCAGGTCACAAATTGTAAGGCCTTCATGTAATACTGCCATGGATCCTTTCTTTAGTAGATCTTCAACTTGTTTCGGAATGTCGATGTCACCTATAGTAACGGCTACATCTTCTATGTTTAATTGTGGTTTATTATCTTTCTTAATTTGTTTATAAAATATCCATTTAATTTTCTTAATATATTTCGCACGAATAGCTTCTTTCGTTGCTTTTTGCGCATGAAGAATACTATTAATTTCATACGAAATGTTAGGGCCGTGTTGAATGAGTAGATATTTTTTAAATCTATCACTTTCATTCTTCTTGGCATATAATTTACGTTTTGTATCTGATATTGCATAATTCAGACATCTATTCTTAATTTGCTTTATAATATATTAGACTTCACTGGTATCTTGATGCGGTATATGGACATAGGGTAGACTTTATTTGTCCTACATTCACACAGGAATTTAAGCAATTCTTCCATCTTGATCAATTTTTTATTCAATCTAGCAAACTTTCTTCTGTGGGTACTGTTCATCATCGGCTCAATGTAAACGTAGACTAATATATGACTAGCTCTTGCTGTATTTAATTTAAATCAAAATAAAAAGCTCTTTAGGCAAGGCAAAAATGTATGCAAGGTATGCACCGGACCTATTTGGATATGTAAAAACCCACAAAAATCCAGTCTCAATATGCCCAGTGATTGATAAACAGTCATCCCCTGTATATCAACTGGAGAAAACAGTAGCAAACTGGGCTTTAAAAATTATGAAAGGCTACAAGTATACAGTAAACTCCTCCCTTGCTCAATAATATAAAGCTGGCAAAATTTTTCATGTTGTTTGAATAGGAAAGTTATCCTATTGCTTAGAATCAGCTTTTATCTGGTGAAATATCAAAAATTAAAATAATTTTCTTCAAAATCCATTTCTTGAATAAACAGAGAAGAATTATAAATGAATAAAACAACATAATTTCAAAAAATTCATCCAAATCAGAGTTAATCAAATAGAATATCCATATAGAAATGCAAAGAGAATGAGAGAAGTTAACAGTTGTTCTCTTAGTGATGATAAAACTTTAGAATTGAAATATAAATACAATACATGTGCTCCTCAAGTTATGAACATAATTTGTACATAAGTTTTGTTCATAACTCAGATACTGCTGTTATTTGGTCTCTAAAAGTTCTGAAATAATTTTATATACTATATTTCATAATTGGACCGAAGAAAAGAAATATCTTATTTAAAGAAGAAGTTTAGAAGTTTCTTATTTCACAGATATGAACAAAAAGTTCCAATTATAAAATGAGAGATTTTTTGAATTAATTGCTACCATCTTGAAATTTGTAATTGTGTAATTTTACATAATATTGATTGCTTAAGCATTCTGTTATCATATTGTTTAAAATTATTGAAGAGTTCTTGAAATTTCATGAAATTTGAAAATGAAATTTCATATTTGTAAGTATGAATGTTTGTCGCTCTAGGAGTATGTGTATTTCATTACTGGATTTAAGAACTTTAAAGCCATCCTGTTACACTCACAAAAATGCACACAAAAACAAAGCTCTAAACAGGATAAATACTTTTTATAAGTGTTAATACGACTAATGTATAAGTGTTTATACAATGTCATTTTGTTGTAGTTTATTTTTGTAGGGGGTTTCTTCTCTCCGTTCTGTATACTCATTGTAGCTGAGGTTGACCTACTGATAAGGTCGAAAACGTTTCTGTTAATAAACTTATCCTGTTTAGAGCTTTGTTTTTTGTGTACATTACTAGATATTTTAAGTCCCTTCTCAACATTATATCACTTTTTTCCCAAATATATAATATGTATTGCTTAATATAATTTCTGATCTTATAATTATTAGAAATTTATGTAGGAAACTTATAATATCTATTATTTATAAATTAATTTTTGATTTTTAGCGAGGGATCTGTGCTGGACAAGATGCTTTTAACAATGCATATTGGTATTTAGATGGTAAGTATGATTAGTAATTAGGAATATAAATTGTAATGAATGAATTCTGTATGCAATATGATCTTAATTATCTAATTTAAATTAATTAACATATATTAACTATTTTTATTTATGTTAGAACAAAAATGTTACTGAAACTTATATGAATATTAAAATAATTCATAAAGTAAATAATAGTAAATAATAAAAACAAAAATATTAATTGATACAAAATTATTTTTATGCAAACTACATATATTAAGCTTTGTTATGTTTTCATTTTTTGTTACTTATTCTAGAAATTTTATTTTGAAATTAAATTAATTAAGGATATCACAAATTAAATTTTTTATTACAGTATTTTTATATTTATTAAACAAATTCATTTAGTTTAGAAAAACTTTGTCAAAAAATTAAAAATTAAATAAGATAGTTTATATAATAGTTGATGCAAACAAATATATTTGCAATGATTTTATAAGTTGAGGTCATAATAATAATTTTACTTCTTAAAAAGATTTTCTTTTAGTAAATCAAGATATTTAATCTTGATTATCATGGATAATTAGGATCTTAATGTACTTTTTTCTTAAATTGTTTTATTTATAAAAATGCTCAATTAATCTGATCATAATCAAAAAATTATAATACTTTCCAATACTAATTTTGAAAATGGATGAATGGATACTAATTTTTATAAATCCAAAATTTAATTTAATTATTTTATGATGTACAAAATTTATTAAGATAACACCATTACTAATCTCAAGAAGAAAACTGCATTTATATACAGGTATTTCCTAGTTTATGTACATCTGACTTAGCCTAAATTCAGCTTTGCATGAATTTTTTTGGTTGAGATAAAAAACATAAATGTATATAGTATTAAAATCCCTTGCAGATGAATAATAATCCTTATCATACTCTATACACATTTTGTGCAATAGTTAAACTCTAACAAGGGTGTTTCCCTATTGATAGTTTCTGGCCAAAAAAGCATATTTTGTTTTTTCCTAAACAGCACAAATGTTTTTATAAATGACGATGATACAAAAAATTTTAATTATCTCTCTTAAAATGTTTTAGTTATGTTTATATGCTAATATTCTTTATTATTTTTGTATAAATATATTACAAGTGGATTAATTTGTGACAAATTATGAATTTTTTTACAAATGTAGGTAAAGTTTAATGGTAATGGGAAAAGTAGTAGATAAATTATGTCCAAATAAAAAAAATAAAATTAAATGATGATGATAACCAATTAAATCAAACAACAAAACATTCTAGATGAGGGAAAGGCTATTGTAAAACTAATTTATTTTATTCAGACATCAGGCTTGCACCTGCTCAAGAAATGAATTTTGGGTTCTCATTATACCATATCAATTTGGAATATGTGCAAACTAATATACAGAAATAAATTAATGAAGTCTTACAAATTGTAAAATATATATAAATTAAAATCAAAACATTTAGTAATTTATCTTTGTATGAGTACAGTATTAATTGTTGGATTGATTATGAATGATGCAGAAAACATGCAGATCTATCATATTACTAAAATAGATTGATATACAAAGTTTAACTCAAA
Organism: Olivierus martensii; assembly: GCA_000484575.1. Classification (NCBI taxonomy): domain Eukaryota; kingdom Metazoa; phylum Arthropoda; class Arachnida; order Scorpiones; family Buthidae; genus Olivierus; species Olivierus martensii. Next base: position 24,354 of record AYEL01069092.1, read on the forward strand.
TAAGAATTGGATCAAATGTAAGGCATTATTATTTACCAGTTTTTTAAAATTAGTGCACTTGTTATGATATAATGCCTAACTTTCACTTCTATAACTTCATTTATGAGTTGGGAGTGGGATTATTTTCTAATTGAAAAGGTTGGTTTTGTTTTTATTATCTCTATAGTAATGCATTAGTCAGGCTATCTTTTAACAATTTTGTGCAAATTTTGTCAATCTTTTAAGCTTTGATTGAGTTTTTTAATGTTTATAATTTCTATATGCTCTAAAATTTTTCTACAAGTGTAATCTCTTCTTTCTACAAAATGGTTATATTATTTTTTATTAATTTCACAATTATTATCTTTAATGTATAAGTATAATGGATTAATTGGATTAAATGTATTAAAGTATTTAATCTGACTGCAGCTTCATGTTCTTTCAATATTTTTTTCTAATGTACAACATGTTTTACCAATATAATATATTGGTTCTTCACAAATATTGGAAATGCAATAGATAATATTCTTTTTTTTATCAAAAATATTATTATTGATATGTTTATATAGGTTATTGTGTTAATTTTGTTATTTAATTCTAGAATTATGCTGATATTATATTTTATAATCGACAGTTTTAAGAGAGAGAAAATTTCATTAATATACAGAAATAAATAGAATACATTATCTTTTATCTTTTTAAGAATGCATTAAATCTATTATTTAAGAAATTTTCTTCTCACTTATTTAAAATTAATATTGATTAAAACACTATTACTATTACAGTAGTAGATACATGCAATCTTTATTTCTATTAATGTCAAATCTTTATTTTTATTAATGTTTTTGGTTAATACAGTTAACCATACTCAGTTTATACAAAAAACATACAGGAATACTGATAATAACATACCAAAGAATAGAACATTTGTTTTAAGGATTACAAATTCAAAACATATTCATGTTCTTTATCTAGAACATTTTTGCAAATGGAAGCATTAACATTAAAAATACAATAGATTCAAATAAAGGAGGCTTTTTTTTAAAAACTAACTAGAAACAAATTATTAAAAATTCTTTATATTCATTATTTCATACAGGTCCAGCAGTTAAAAAGGTTATAAATGCCTTTATCATATTTTAGATATAAGGTGGCTTTGTTGCTCATTAAAATCATCTGAAGCATAGATCTATAGTATACAGCAAGATATTGAAAACCGTTTTGTTGATTGCTGGACCTGTATAAAATAATAGATATAAAAAAATTTTTAATAATCTGTTTATAATTTAATTTTTAAAAAATCCTTTATTTAAATCTATTGTGTTTTTTAATTTTAATGCTTCTGCATGCAAAATTGTTCTAGATGAAGAATATGAATTTGTTTTCAATTCATAATTCAAAGAACAAATTCTTCTCTAGATGTTTGTAAGCAGCCCCTAGGAGAGGGGAGGGTCCACCTGGGACATTGGCTCGGCACCCATGAGGCCTAAGGGCTCCATGCAGATAGGATGCCAACCCTTATGGGGTGGTACAATATAAAAAAGTTCAAACTTTTTGACTGCCTGATATCAGTGATGTTCACAAAATTTTTTATAAGTCTGTCACATGTATGTGTAGGAGGGCTTCAAATTAGTCTTGTCCCAGCTGAAAAATTTCTCTTAGAGGCCCTGTTTGTAAGCTATGTTCCTCTGTTGAATTTGTGTAAGCTGAAGATGATTAACTGTAATAAAGATAAACATTACTAAAAATAAAGATTGGTGTTTCTACTACTGTTGTAATAGTGCTTTTTGTCAATATTTACTTTGACTTGTGAATTCTATTTTGACTTTTGCACAGAAATTATTTATCTTAAATTTTATTGAAATAATTATTTAGATACATTTTTCTTTTAAGGTCCTAATTTCAATATTTGCTGGTCTTTGTGAGTGGGGCTGCATAAAATTTTCTTATAATACATTAGGAAATTATTAAGTTTAATGTAAGTTGGCTAATATGAATTATAGTTTATTGTCCTGAACGTATCATTTGGTTTAACATAATTTTGAATTATGATATTAACAGTAATGCTTAAACAAGAAATTTTCCATTTCCCACCTCAAAAATAAAGTTGTAGAAGTAGGAGTTTGACATTGTGTCATACAAATTGCACTAATATTAGAAAAAAACTATTAAGTAGTAAATCATTCATTTGATCCAATTCTTACTCAAATCTAACATTATATATCATTTTATTTTAGTAATCTGCATTACTAAAATAAAATGATCTGTAAATCTGTTAAATGATTAATCTCCCTATTTTCCACATCATTCATAACTAATTTAGTAGTTAAGCATACAAAGGGGTAAATTGTAATTGTTTTGATTTTTAATTTATATGTATCCTAAGATATCACTTTGAGTTGTTTGGTTATGTTTTTCAAAATTGTATCATAAAATATTTAAGACATTTTACTTTGAGTTGTTAAATTCTGCATTTATGTCATTCTGTGAATCATTTTTTTTTTTTTTTGTAACACAGCGCATACATGGTTTGATTACCATTCCCAACACATTTCTATATATATATATACTTCTGGTGCCATTATATGTAAATATAAGCAAAATTCATTTATTTCAATATTTGCTATCTTTAGAAAATTGATAAAATCATATACATTTAGAATCATAACATTAGAAATATGATTTTATCTTTCTAATGTTTTCTTATTGTTATTAATAATGAAAATTTTACAAATAAATAGTTATATTAAAATTTTTTTTATCTAAACACTATTTTTTATTTAATGTTTTTATTTAATTTATCAAATCTACACTTGGCTTTGCATCATCAATATAGCAGCTAGTAGAAGAGATATGTGCATTGTTACACCTTTTATTTTTTACATCATGGTGAAAATTCTTCTTCCTTTAGTAATAGCACACATCATTGTTCATTTTCTGCTCCAAGGATGAATAAGTATACTGTACATACTCCAGATACCTCTTGCAATTTTTTTTTTGTTGAAAATAATATTGCCAGTTCTCTAGCTTTCATATTTTAATGGTTTCTTATGGAAATTATTATTTTGATCCGCATCATTTCAGTCTGCATCATGTTTTGAAGAACATATCTCCAATGCAAAATGGGGAGGTCTAATTGAATTTGATAATTTGTTTTTGTATATCAGCTTGTACATATTTTGAGTTAACAGCATGATGAGAGCCCAAAATTCAATTCTAGAACAGGTACAGGCCTGACTTCTGAATAAAAATAAAAATTTTGCAACAGCCTTTCCCTTATCCAGTGTGTTTTATTGTATGTTGTTTGATTCAATGGGCTATTGTCACCATTCAATTTTTATTTTTTGATTTAGACATAATTTATTTACTCTTTCACAAAATTGAAAACAGAAATATCTTAAATAATATTATTTTATTATTGAAATGAAAACTGAATGAATGCATTTTTCCCTAAATTCTGCAAAAAAAATATGTTACCTGCATAATACCAGATGTTAGTTTGAAACATTATAATGTCATGTTATTTGGCTTATTTTTGTCATCCATTATTGTTTGATAACTACGTAGTATATATATCATATTAATGACATGATATCATTCTATGTGGCATTTACTCTTTTTAAATCAACGCTATAACAGTCATTCACTATAATATTGCTAAAATATAAATAAAGCAATTCCCAGATTTTACTCATATTCAACATGCAGAATTTTTGGTTTAGTATTTTTGTTAAAAAAATAAATATTTTCAACTTATGTAAAATTCTGTTGGTATAAAAAATATTAATCTTAATTATTTACATAAATGAAAAAATACCTGTTATTTTAAATAAATAAGTTACTTTATTGCACTGAAATGTTTAAATTTTTTTATAAATTTAATGAAGTTATAATTAATTTTTTTTTATTAATATAAGATGCAATCAGTTCTCAATTGTTTGAGTCATGTAAAAATTATTATTTATATAAAACTCTAATAAACTAATTTAATATTATAATAATAATGATAATCTTTTTA
>AYEL01069093.1:0-23478 GCA_000484575.1 Olivierus martensii
ATCTATAATAATGATAATCTTTTTATTTTATATATCTAAAGATTAGATTTTGCAATTTCTTGAAATTTTAGCTTGCTTATCAGTTTTATAGGATCGTTATTATTGAAAATATATTTTGTAATTAATAAATTAAATCAGTCTGATAATTTAATTTTAATTCAGTACTATGATCATGTTAAATGTCAATTTTAATTTAAAAAACTAAAAATGCATGAGACAGATACTGAAAATTTTTTGATATTTTTTTATGATCAACACAGTTTTTATGAAAAAGCTTATAAAAATTAATAAATAATCTGTATAATAAAATTCATTTTCATTCATGTCTGTTTCTATCAAAGCAGTTTCATTGTTATAATTACATCTATGGATATTATATTTAGATGGTTTAACAATATTTTAATGACAGAGCAAATTTTAGTCAAAATTGCAAATAAAAAATAAATAATAAATATAAAATTTTCATAAATTATATTGGAGAGTATTAAATGTGCATTATTTTTATTACAAATCACAATAATCCAAATTAATATAATGATGTATTTGAACTCTAGATTATTGATTTTCACTTGAAAATAACATATATAAAGATGAAAAATAAAAGAAAAAATGATCTTGAGATTGTCTTTAATTATAATACTATTGATTTTGATATTTAAATTGGCAATTATTTATATTAAATTAGCTAATGTATGAAATTGTTTGACCGTATAATGTAAATCAAATACATTTATTTATTTATTTATTAAAAAATTATACATCTGTAAATATAAAAAAAAGTGAATTTAAATTTTTCCTTTGAAATTATCAAATAAGCTTTAAGAATTTTTGATCAACTCTCTAAAATTTTTTCCTATACAAAAACATACTTGTAATTTTATTCCTATATTTTAATGTTATTCTTCATAATTTACTAATATCAGATAAAATGTTATTTGAAAAAATTTAGCAGTGCAGTATTAAATTTTTTTCAAATTGAATCTTATTTTATTTTATTATTATTTTTAAATATTAGTTTCTATGGAAATTATTTTATTAGTTGTGTAAACATAGGTTATGATTTTTATTATGATGATTATATCATTAAAAGCTGACAAAGAATAAATCAATTATTAAATATATTTGAAGCTTTAAATATAAATAATATTTCTTCTAAAGAAATATTTCATTTATTAGAGAGTGCTTCTTATTTTGTAAAATAATTTTATATAACATTTAGTTAAAATTTCCATCCATTAGAAAAATTTGAATATATTATAATTTTTGGCATATTAGTAAATAATGAAAATTAATAGGGAGTTGAGAAATGGCTCTATTTGATAAAATGAACCTAACAATCTTTTCAGCTAAGTATGTCCAGAGAGTTAATAAATAATTAATCCAACATTGCAGTAATATATTCATGAGATAGAGTGATATTCATGCCTCGTCCGCTAACTATAGAAAATCATTGATCTAACACTTCTTCGACTTCTGGATCCTTTTTATCACGCTTTCTTTTTGATGTTCCTGGAATTTTTTTCTATAATGCCTACTCCTCATGTAGTTGATTTTCTTGTTATCAGAGAGATGCTATGGTAGATTTGGTACACCAGTTGTATCAGCAAGTCTACGATGGTTTGTATTAAATGGCTGGCTTTTAATTTTATCAAGCAAAACAATTTTACTTGAAAGTGTAAAATCATTTCTTGGCATCTTGGCAAATATTTAAAAATTTTAAATAAAATCAACACTGTAAATGAATATCGCTAGATATCAGCAATGAAATTTTATTTGAAAGTGTAAAATCATTTCTTGGCATCTTGGCAAAGATTAGTTTTTCTTGAAAGTGTAAAATCCTTTCTTGGCATCTTGGCAAAGATTTAAAAAATTTAAGTAAAATCAACACTGTAAATGAATATCACTAGGTACAGTAATAGTAGACTCTTAAACACACGCATAACTTTATCGTCATGCATACTTGCCAGATGCATGATGATAGATAATTGATTCACATCATGCTAGTATTGCCAAATATTAGTATATGTAGTGTTGACATACTATCAAAATAAATCCCTAAAATATGTCAAAAATTACTAAATTATTTTTCTTCTACTGTCCCAATTACGCAAAAAGTTGTCTCAAATAAGCGTTTAAATTATGTATTAATTTAATAGTTTGGTTTCCGTTCTTTGAGATTTGACCCAAAAAAGCGGCTGCTCCAATTAACCGATGGCCCAATTAAGCAGAATCGACTGTATTTTTAATTAAATTAGACTTTTTTATTATGAATAAGCTACAAGCTTCTTTTTAATATTATGGATAAGAATTTTCAAGAAAAATATCTGAATTACTAGATAAATTCTTATTTTGAATTTTCATCTACAAGGATTATTGAATTTATTTGAATAATCTCATTTGTTAAATATAAATTTACATTTAAAATTTTATAAAAAAAAATCATTTCAGTAATTGATTATTAAATATTATTCAATTGATTTGATAAATATCTATAAAAATAATTATATACTGTATATAATTGTGTATAAGCAGACTATTCATCTTTCAGGTGTTAAAAATATGACATTTATTGAAATAAATATATAATTTTTTCTAATTTAAAAAATTTTTCAAATCCTTTTACCTGTAAGAATAAATATGGCCAATTAGAATAAATACTAGACTTACAACATTGAAACATTGCATTGCAATGCTAACAGAAACCTGGATAGAGAATAGGATGCAGTCATGTTGCATCATGTTTCCCTGTAATATGATTTTATTGTAGTATTTGTTTGGCAGAAAATATCAAAAAAATAAGAAATTTAATATGTTTCCTTCACTTCTGAATTTCAACAAAAATATTTAATAAAAAATCATAACCAATACACAATAGAAATTTTGCTGGAACTGACAGGAGAGAGAAATCAGCCAGTACATAAGTGATTGCCTGAAATGCAAAACTGATGTCCAAAATTTGCTGTGACATAAATCATTCCAGATTTTTTTTAAATTATCAGAATTATCAGAAAAAACATAATTTGTCCATCAGAAATATTGGAGATCACTATATTTCCATTTAATATTAACAGATGATATATACATTAGTGGCCATAATATTAATTAACTAAAAAGAAAAGATCATTCTACACACTTTTTACATCTATGAAGTGCCTGATATATTAATATATTTGAATGTATTTAAATATGAACATTTACAGACATCTATATATTTTTAATAATATAATCAAAAAGAAATAGGCATTTTTATGGATAAATATGGCAGACCCAGCCTTTCATAGAATGCACTACTAATGCAAAGAGGATACAACATGATCACTTTAAATCTTTTTTAATTATATTTGTTTAGTAATTAATTACCTACAAAAATATTAATTTATGTACAGTCATTCATATTTATATAATTTTATTAAAAATTCAACAGAATAAGATAATGATCTTTGTTAGGATTAAATATGGCAAATTACATGAAGGTATAATGGAAATATGGCATGACTGAGCTCGCAAATATTAAAATCTTTTGAAAAATTTTCAATTCTTGATTTCCCCATGTATAAGTTTATTACTACTATAAAATTTTTTTGAAAAAATTTCTTTGCTTATACACAGAAATATATGGTAGTTTATGTATTATAAATTTATTTTGAGTATTCTTTAATAAATAGTATAAATTATAATATGTTAAATTACACAAATATATGGATTTAAATTAAATACTAGCAAAACAAAAGTTCATCAAAATAAAATGAATTGTCTTAAAAGAAAAAAAAATGATATATCTCTTATTGTATATATATTTTTATTTAATAAAGAATAACTTAACATGTTTATCTTTTATATTAATGTAATAATAATTAAAACTTTTAAGTTTTCATTCAAATTGACAATGATGAAATAAAATAATAATCTATATCAAGCAAACAAACTAACTAGGGATTAATAATCAAATGAGCTATTGATTTTGAAAGTGGGGCAAGTCCATTTTGTGAAAAAAATAGTTAAAGCCAAGTATTATATGAGCTATTGATTTTGAAAGTGGGGCAAGTCCATTTTGTGAAAAAAAATAGTTAAGCTAATTCTTATCACAAATTATTTATGTTTTTAATCAACTCACAATAAATATCTTATAATGTCAGTATAAATTTGTTACTAGTAATTTATTTCGTTGACAATATTTATTATGAGTTGATTTTGAAAGTGAGAAAAGTCCACTCATTTAGAGTGGACTTGCTTCACTTTCAAAATCGACGACTCAAATAATCCTAGCATTTATCCTAAAGGTTCCTGATTCATATTTTGGTTAGGACAAATTTAATTTTCAGATAAGTGCTAAATTTTCTAGTTTAATTATTATTCAGTAAATGGAACCACATTGGTATAATTTAATTTAATCATTAGTTTCAGTTATTTCTAATGTTAAGATTATTTGGCTGTTATTTTGTTATTGTAACTGTAATCAAAAATATTTCTTGTGAATATAAATTATTAGTTTCTTGATAGTCCAATATTGTTATTGATTTTAATTACATATTGGTAATTGTGCTATTTTAAAATTTATAAGCCGAGAATATTAAAATCATTAAGGTTCTTATTTATAAGTTGAAATTTGCAAATATAGATTATTATTATTTTTTTTTTTTTGAAGATTAATTTATATTATTGATAACTTAAAGTTTGTTTCATAAAATAAATTTCTTTACTATAAACAAACTTTTAAAAACTGCTTATTCATAAATATTATAAGTTCAGAAGATAAAAGCACTATTAGCAGTCATAAAAATAATAAATTAGCACTTTAATAACACTCATAACATTAAAAACGTTTTCAGTATCTTAAATACCATCTTCAGTTACATGGAATAATGCTTGGAACATAAATCGAATTATACAAAAATTTTTAAATTACATCAACATGGAATACAGATTTTAAAGTTACAAAGATACTTAAACATTAACTAGAATTAATAATCATACATATATGCTAAATTGTGCAACTTAATCTGGTTGGGAAATTATGAACAATAGTATCTCAGTTAAACCCAATCACATTCTTTCAGCTAGAGACCTTGTTTTTTTACTGGATACTTCCAGGCGCTGCTTATCTCATTGGCTTGTTTAACATTAATCACATTCTCCTTGTTACACGACTTTAAGATTTCAGTTTTTTCTGTTATTGCCAAGTGTTTCTTGTTGTATACAGTTTTAATAATTATCTTGCCGTACAACATCAATGTCTTTTTGGTATACTCTTTGAGCTAGGGCAGTGGCTAAATTACCTTTGGATATGTTATCCTTATGCTCCACTAGCCTTTCTTTAAAGTTCCTTGCTGTAGCGCCAACATATACTTCATTTCTATTGTCTTCTACATTACGTACGGGAATTTTATAGACCCCAGACATATTCTTCGCCATATATCAGTTTTTCATTCCTAAGGATGTTAAACACCATAGGTGGTCTTTTATAAGTGCATTTTTTGTTGCAATCTTTAAGCAGTCTTTTTACCACTTTGCTTTTATGTAATCTAAAAGGTACTGGGACATGGTTTTCGTCCCTTAATGTGTTATTATTCTCCCTTGTCATGGCCTGTTGGTTAAATGATCTACTTTCGTTTTCATACTTAATCCTCTGTTCTTTATATATCTTCTTCATAAATCTCATGCTATACCCATGTTTACGGCCCCATAAATATATTCTTTCCAGTTCTCGTTCTCTGTAGGTATCATTCGAACAGTGCATCAGGCTTCTTTTAAAATATGCTACAAATGCTGATTTCTTATATGTCCATGGGTCGAAGGACCATCTGGGGATTAATACAGGCTTGTAGTAGGTTTCATATACACTGTAGTTTCTATCCTCTCTCCAGTCATAAAGATTTTAATGTCTAAGTAATTTCATTTTTACCCTCCATAGTTGTCTTGAGGTTAAACCCATATTGTTCTCTAGAAAAATGGTTTACTAAATCTAATGCTTTGCTGGAGTTTTTCTACACCACAAATATGTCATCAACATAGCTATAGTATAAAGCAGCATTAGACATTATAGAGCTGTGGATCTGTCCCTCTACCTCCCTTACTATTATTTCAGCCAAGATCCCAGCCATGGGGCTTCCTATAGGTATCCCTTGGATTTGCTTATAATAGAGGCCCTTAAAGATAAAGAAAGAGTGGTGTCATACTAGGTGCGTAATGTCCCTTAGTATTGTGGGGTCTTGTTCCTCAACTTGTGTGTGTTCTAATAGGAAACTGTAAAATAGGCATGTAGCATTTAGGTTTAGGGAAGGGTAGAGGGACTCAAAGTCAAGTACAGTCATTGTCTCGTTCCCTGTAGGTGTAATACCATTCAAACATTGCAAGAAATCTTGTGCAGACTTACCAGAGAATTATAATTATCTAGTTTTTTCAAACACCATCTAGCTAGTTGTTTCTCGATGTTATATGTCGGCGAGCGCCTCTTCTTCACTATGGTCTAGCTGTGACTGGATCTTTATGAGCTTTAATATATGCAAAAAGTCTAGGGCAGACTGGGTTGATTACTTTATGTCTACTAATGAATTGGGGTAAATTCGGTTTCTTAAGGAGCCTGTTTACCATATTTGTTAAACTTTTTGTGGGATTACTAAAGACGTAGACATTCGGCAACTAATAATAGCAAAGAGACAAACTAAGCACTATGCAGAAATAGATCTTTATTTCAGAAAGAAATGCTTTCGACCTTTCTCAACAGGTCTTCATCAGCTAATGTCAACCTCTATACAGAGAAATCTCCTGGCTCTCTGTATAGAGGTTGACTTGACATTAGCTGACGAAGACCTGTTGAGAAAGGTCGAAAGCGTTTCTTTCTGAAATAAAGATTCCTTTCTGCATAGTGCTTAGTTTGTCTCTTTGCTTTCTGTGAGATTCTTCTGCAATAAGATTGCTTTGGAATCATTTACATACTGTTGCAGAAACGTTTCATATGTCTCAGTTTTTAACATAACAAGCTTTTTCTAAAAAACTTGTTATGTTAAAAACTCATATCAGGGCTGTCCAACATTTTATGGTCGTGAGCTACTTTTTTCACCAGAGCGATATAGCGATCTACCAATATTCAGGGAATAAAAGAACAAAAATAGCAATGTCATCTATATAATTCAAAATTTATTAAGTAAAATAAACAATTCTTCACATGAAAATATGAAAATAACTACGAATACATGGATACATAAACAAAAATTTTAATGCAATATTTGGCATCGTGTAGATTTTATAATTGATTCAAAATTTGGATTATATGACGAAAGAGATAATCTTAAAATTTTTACCAATATTTGTTGTGAATGTAAGTTCAATTTTAAATCTATAATTTTTGCTCATTTTATTTCGGAGTCTTTTGGATATTAATTTTTCATAATTGGAGAGCATTGTTGAAAATGTCTTTTGATATTTCCGTTTTTTGGAATAGCAACAATTGAATTACATATTAGACAAGAGCATCTGGCATTAACCATAGAAAAAAGAAATCATATTCCCATTCATCATGGTAATGATAAGTTTTAATCTCATAATTATGGCTAAAAAATAAAAAAAAATTAATTAATTGAAGAAGTTTATTTTTTAATAAATTTAACTCTTTTAGTGCCGAACAACGATATATTGTTGTTCGGAACTGAGTAGTGTAATAGAGAAAGAAAAGACATTTGAACCTGTAAATGCATTTGTCCAACAAACTTTTGCCTACTCATCGAAATAACCTTCATTTATTGTTTTTGATATATTACTATATTCTACCAATTGATTTAATCTGCTATTACTTAATAAATGATAAAGGACAGAAAGAACAAAAACAGGTAGTGATAACCTCACTATTCTTGTTTCAACAAGAACCTTTACTACTTATTGTAAAGAGGAAGTTTTACAAGCAAGTTGATCGGAAGATGGTTGGAGGCTTGCGATCAACTAAAAAGCTTGTTGCGATCAACGGGTTGGGCAGCCCTGTTCTATATCATTCAGATAGTGTCTTTTTCAGATTGTTTTCAATTCTTTGAAATAAAAAAAAATAACATGGAACTAAATTCAGTAATTATCAATGATAGAGAAACTGCAATAACACATTTTCATGACATAGCATCCAATCCCGTTTTTAATTTCCTTAGATGCTTTCTCCAAATTTACAGTATAAGAAAGCACTTTAATAATTCAATATGACATCATATTAAAGCATATGTGTTAATTATTTTTAATAAGTTACAAAATACATGGTTAAAATTATTGAAAAAAGGGGAATATCAGATTAATAATATATTGAATGATGTGCATTCTTTTTCTAAATAAATTATTTCAGTTTTTAATTGATATATAAGCTATTAATAAAAATGTTTTTAGCAAAAATTTGTACTTGTCACATCATTTGTTTTATAAGGTAAATATTTTTCATTCAAATTAAATAAAGTATATTCATTTGGGGTTAATAACTAAATTAATCATGTATAGACATCTGTAGTTATATTATTCAAGTTATATTGAAATAATAATTAAAAAATATAATTAAAACATAATTAAACTGCAATTTAAAATTTATTCTCTAAAAATTATTTATTTCATAAAATCTTGCCATATGCATTGTTCATATTTTATAAATTGTGTATATAAATTTCATTTAATATTTGATGAAAAAATCTGATATGAATTAAAAGTTATATTATTGAGTATACATATAAAAAGTACTCTAATATTTATACTATTATACTAATATAAATTACTAATATTATATTATTTTGAAACTAAATAAATTTGTTTATGTATTATATACACTAGTGAATTATTAGAAATTATTTATTACTTTAAAAAATTTTATTGCCTTCAAACTTATTTTTTTAAAATAAGATATTTTATTTAAATTAAATCTATGAAAAGCATTTTATTTTGCATGTAAGATGCAATTTCAGATATTAACATTATTTTAGATCATGAAATGGAATTAAAAGGAACAATGAAGTCATCCAATATTTCTGAATCATGCATATATTTATTAAAATTACAAAATACTTTTTAAAAGTTTATTATTTTCTTATTATTTTCATGTTCCTTTTTTTTAGACATTATTATTATTTTCAATATAGCATCATTGGATTTGATTCTGGAAGCTATTGATAATGTGATTCTTCTCTCTAGCAAAATACTGGCAAAATAAACACAATATTCTTTCACAGATATTAAAACTTTATCATTCTCTCATTAATTGATTTAGAGCTGATAAATAATAAGATATTAACTATAATCTTCAAAATCTTGAGTTCTGCTGTTTATATAATAATAGTTATAAGCAAGCACTTTAAACAGAAGTGAGAAAGACTACTAAAAATGGCTTTGTTTATTAACTGTATAGATATTAATTATATCTAACAGTTAAGAATGAGTTTAAAAAATTACACACTAAATAAAAAAGTATCATCCTGGCAAACTGGATTGAATATAAATTAAATTAGATAAAATTACTGTTTTGGAAATTTATATTACAAATGTTGTTGTAAAATTTTATATATTATAAATTATTTGTGACATAAAATATTTGTAATTTTTCCATTTGTATGAATAATACAAATGTCTAGATATATATTTATTCTAGATATCACAAATGTTTATTATTGAAATTGTATTTTACTTAAAATTTTTTTATAAATATACTAAGTAAAATATAATATCAAAAATACATGTACTTATTTTTCTATCTATCATTATATATTCACATAGATAAATAAAAAAAAACATATGAGCAGAAAATCACAATGGTAATATTTTAGTGTGCTGGAATTTTGTTTCTGCCTATATATATATTTGGGAATTAATAGTATCATATTTTCTAAAATTTCTATTAACACTAAAAGTGATAACTGCATTTGAATTTTAAAATACAATATAATTTTAATTGTGCAGCATTTAAGTTTAAATTTTTCTTTCTCTAGAATTTTTAATATTCTCTTTCTTAGGGCCGGTTGCAGGACTTTTGGTTTAATCTGTAGAATAAGTATTTGTAAAATAACTCTAACCCATTCAAAAATCTAAAGATTAAGTACAGTGTATTGCATGAGACAAAAGTTAGCTATCAGCCTGATAGTGTGAAGATAGTTACTGAGCATAATCTTTACCATAGCAACTCATTTGAACATGAAAGCCTTCATGTTCAAACGAGTTTCTATGGTTATGGTTAAGTTATGGATAGGGTTATGGATGGTTATGGATATTGTTGTGGTTATGAATATGGTTATGGTTAAGTTATTATTATTTTTTGAATACTTGCAGCTCAGCTTTTAGTTCATTATTTTTAAAAATATTAACTAAATACTGTATAAATGAAAACACAGCACTTCTTGCAGTAAAGTATTAAACTAAATTTATTAGCTTAAATACAAGCGAACGTTTTCGATGTGCTAAACATCCTCTTCAGGCGGTCTTTGCGTGCCTGAAGAGGATGTGTAGCACATCGAAAACGTTCGTAAAGCATTCGCTTGTATTTAAGCTAATAAATTTAGTTTAATACTTTACTGCAAGAAGTGCTGTGTTTTCGTTTATTTAAGTAGTCTTAGTTGAAGCAGTTTAATAGTATTGTTAAATACTGTATACATATGATTAAGCATATACTAGTACAGTGGTTCTCAACCACTGTGCCATGGCATACTAGTGTGCCGCCAAACCTTTGAAGGTGTGCCGCGAAAAATTAAGAATGAATTGTATTTATGTAATTGTATGAATCATATATATCAATAGTGAAACGGGATTGGCTAGATATCTCATTTGCAGTCGAACCACTGTACCGATTGCTATAAATAGGGTATCGTTAGAAAAATCTAACCCTCGAATTTCTACAACAGCTAAAACCTTTTGTCGTTATTGAAAATTTAAAAATTAAGAAATAAAAATTAAATTAAAATTATAGTTTCCCTAAAAAGACAAAATCCGCAGGTGGCACTATAACTTAATAAGGGCTGCCATTGAATGATCCTGTATACGAGTTTGTCTGTAATCTGAATGTAATAAATAAGAATAAATACAATATCAGTTAATAAAAGTTTGTTATTAAATCAAAATTATTATTTAAAATACTTAGGTGTGCTGCCAAATTTTAATATTAAAATGTGTTCCTCAACAGAAAAAACGTTGAGAACCACTGTATAATACCTGAATACTTTACAATAATAAGTTTAATGTAGATCTGTAAATATAAGTCTGTATTTCTGGTTTATTATTTACTTTTGTAAATTAATATATATGGTTATAATACACACAAACATAGTGGATTCATAATATATTAATAATGATTTACTTTATAAATTTAAAATAAAATAATGGTCTTTTGATTTATAAAGTGCATATTTCACTTATCTTTGACATTAACCATAAAACTGTTGACTTTCTTTAATTAACCTAAATCTCACATGAAAGTAATCATAGTGAAGAGTAAATGGATCTATGTTTTTCAGAAATATTTGTTCTGGATTGAGGTAAATGTAATCCAAATAATCTAAATCGAGATTATTTTTGGATTTGGAACTGCTATAGTCCACCATATTGTTTTGCCAGATAATCTATAGAATAAATTTTAACCTGTCCAAAATTGGCCGGTTAAATTAATTGGTAGTTAATTCTAGAGATTTGACATTGTGCAATGCAGCATGATAAATCTGCAGATTAAAGCCTATTTTAATCTGCAGAATAAGATTCTTGCAAACGGCCCTTAGCATTCTAAACATTTTGCAAATAAAAATAAATAGAATAGATTTCTTATATATAATGCTTTATAAATCAAACTATAATTTTCAAACAGATATTTATTTTAATTTAAATAAACTAATAAAAATTATTTAACAACTATTTTATTTCATTTCACTTTATTTTGTTAAATTTTAAAATTATTCAATAAATAAAAAAATTATAATTTATATATTTATAGAAGGAACGGCAAATTTAGAAATCTGCACCAATGTTTAAAGTTTTAGTTATTTTATGGAAAATAAATTTTTAAAATAATTTTTATTCAAAAATATTTGAATTAATTTTGGTGTAAATTTGCCTTTCTTTATTATAAATTATTAATTTCATATATTAAAAATTAATAGCAGATTTCTTTAATTGTCCTTAACTTCTGTTTCAGTCGATGCAAAAGAGCTGTGGTAAACTGTCGTCAAGGAGATAATGAATGTTTAAAAGCACCTATATCATATTCATTCAATTTCATTACTCTTATTTCCAATATGCAAATACCAGTTTCAGGCCAATTAGATTTATTTACTATGAGAGGTCCAAGATTTTCCTTTACTTCAGTACAGTTTAACTTAGATTTGAAAAGTGCTCGAGCCCCTGAAGGTATCATTCCTGTAACTAAAGATTATTTTCATATCCGTAGGACAGCATTTAATGAAGTAATGTTATCAATTGTGAAAGTTATTCCTGGTCCTCAAGACATAGAACTAGAACTGGTAATGAAAATATATCATAATGGACTTTTTGGGGGAACTGCAATTGCTAAAATATTTATATTTGTTACTCGTTATGAGTATTAATTATTCACAGGTCATATAGGATATTCATTCCATCAAGAATACATCTATTATGTAAATTTTTCCTGTTAAATTTCTTTAGTAAAAATTTCATTAATTTCACTTTGTAATTAAACATAATAATTTATAATTAATTATAAAATGATCTTAATTACTGGTATTTTAAAAATAACAGTATTATTTATAAAAATTTTCTAATGAATTTCAAATTTAATTTTTAAAAGCATATTGTAACAAAAATATAAATTATTTGAAATAAATTTTTTATCAATAAAAATTATATAGTAGTGGTTGTAATTTTTTTGAAGAATTGAACACAAAATATAAATCAAAGAGTAAAATGATTAATTTAAAAGTTATTTATTAATTTATAGCAATTACAAAATTTATTTCTTAATATTTTAAGTCTGTATTATTGAAACTGATACAGAATCATATCAAAGCATATATAATAGCATTAAACTTTTATTTTTAATTATAAAATAAAAAGAAATAAATTCTTATCCATTACTTAAAATTTTCAGTAACTATTATAAAAAATTTTGTAGCTTTCACAATAATTTTATTTTCTTAAAAAATTAGATAATTAATTGATAAAAAAAAAGATTATTCTAGCTCATTAATAAATACATAAAATTAATTGTTTAAATAAATAAATAAATAAATAATTTGTAATTTTGTTCAAAACAAAATAAAATTGCCATCTTATTAATAACTGTTTATAGTCCAAGGATTCAAATATAATATTTATATAAATCAGCACTATACTAACAGTTTATTTGTTACTTTTTCACTATACTAGTGTTATTTGTTACTTTTTCACTATACTATAGTAACATGTTAAAACATTTATTCATTGAAACGTTTTTGGTTATATTGTTATGACTATCATCAGCAGATGTATGTATACAGAATTACATCTAGAAAAAAAATATGAACATTTGTTCTTTTTTACAAAATTTAAACTCATTCAAAATTTTCTATTTAAAATATTTTATCATGCAGAATTTTAAAAAAATTATCAAGATTAATTATGTTTAAAGATTTTTCAATATTTATAGTTCTTTTTGTGCACTATATAGCCATGCTTCTGAAGTATTTTTTGGTTATTGATTATTTATGACATTTTCATATTCACCCCTCTTTACTGTTTCTAATTACTTCTTTAGTAAAGCTGCCTTTCAAAGAAGCACATAGTTTTATTATTTTTTCATTTTCTCATTTCACTTGTAAATCATATTCATAAAATTTTTTAGAAAGAGTAGTTCCTGTTTTCCTATTTTTATATCATATTTATATTTTGCTATCCTGTCAGCTTGATTTCTTTTTGTAATACCCTCTGTACTCTTCTTCTTTTCTTAAATTATCATTATATACATTGTGTACATGTACACTCCCATTTTTTGTTCTTCTTTATATTGATCTTTATCATTCCTTAATTTATTGAAAGATAGTACAATCTCTCTTCAATGCCACTTTTAAATGCTTTAGTCTTTTTGCTATTTTTATTTGGGCTACAGAATATGACATCTTTATGAATCTGTCAATCTTTTATATATTTTTTTTCCTTCTTGCTATTGCTCTCTCTATTTGAATTGTTCTTTTTTTCATAGTGTTTTAAACAGTTTATCATATATTTATCACATGTATTTATATGTTTACCCATGTTTCTTTCCATCTTCTATATTCCTTTGAAATTTCTCTTCTCTTTCTCATCTGAGCAATGGGTAATAATCCTCTTAAAGTAGGCCCAAAATGTCACTGTTTTGTAAGTATGAGAATCATTGAACCAGACTGGTACTAATATAAAGCATATATTGACTTTCTGTAGATTCTAATTATGCAGTACTGTTGTTCTGTTTCTAAACTTACATCTAGAAAATGTATCATTAGATTAAAATTAAAGTAAATTATTATTAATTAAAGCAAAAAAAGCTATACATTTTCTAGATATATGTTTAGAAACAGAACAATGGTTCTGCACAATCAGAATCTACAGAAAGTCAATTTATGCTTTATATTAGTACCAGTCTGGTCCAATCATCCTTATACTTACAAAGCAGTGACATTCTGGCCCTACTTTAAGAGGACTGTTATCCATTGCTCAGATGAAAAAGAGAAAAAGGAAATTTCAAAGGAATATAGAAGATGAAAAGAAACATGGATACACATATAAATATATGTGAAAAATATATGATAAATTAGTAATTAACTTAGGATTTAAGTAATGCATAGTGGGTGATTGGTTAACGAATTGTTCAGATAATGAACAATTCGTTAACCGATCGCCCACTGTATACTGTAAAATAAAGTTACTTAGGGTTCTTTGTAGATCTGCCTTCTTTATTGCATCTTTTACATTGCAATGATTTAGATAAATACCAAATTATAAAATCTTAAAATATATAGTGCAGTTAACCATGGTATGGATATACATTTTGGCTGTCAATGCCCTCTTCAGTCTTTAGTAACTTTATTTTATATGATAAATTGTTTAGAACACTATGAGTTATTATAAACTTTTGAATTATTAATTTCACAATTCTATTTGAAGAACAGTTCAAATAGAGACCAATAGCAAGAAGAGAAACATATACAAGAGATTGACAGATTCATAAAGATGCCATATTCTGCAGCCCAAATGAAAATAGCAAAGAAACTGGCAAAAAAAAAGGATGCATTTAAAGGTGGCATTAAAGAGAGATTGCACTGTCTTTCAATAAATTAAGGAATGATAAAGATCAATATAAAAAAGAACAAAAAAACAGTCTACATGATATCTGCATATATAATGATAATTTAAAAAAAGAAGAGTACCTATGGTGCCATAAAAAAAATCAAGCTGACAGGATAGCAGAATATAAATATGATATAAAAATGGGAAAAACAGGAACTATTGTAGCTAAAAGAGTTTATGAATATGATTTATAAGTGAAATGAGAAAATGTTAAAATAATAAAATTATGTGCTTCTTTGAAAGACAGCTTTACTAAAGAAGTAATTAGAAACAGTAAAGAGGGTTGAATATGAAAACATCATAGATGATCAACAACCAGAAAATATTTCAGAAGCATGAAATATAGTGTACAAAAAGAATTTAAAATATTGAAGTCTTTAAATATAATTAATCTTGATAATTTTTAAAAAATTCTATATGATAAAATATTTTAAATAGAAAATTTTGAAGATGTTTGAATTTTGTAAAAAAGAACAAATATTCATATTTTTTTTTCTAGATGTAATTATGTATACATATGATATATCTGCTGATGATAGTCATGTAACATAACCAAAAACATTTCAATGAATAAATATTTAAATTTTCAAGTGCTTGCTATAGTACTGAATTAATATAAATATTTAAAGTAAAATTATTTTAGAAACTATAAATAATTTAACAAATGTGTCTCTTTTTCTCTTAGCATAAAAAATGATTCCAAAATGTTAAAGTTAAAAATTTTTCTGCCTTATATTTAAATAATATGAATATCTGGATTAAAAATTGCATTTAATTTCTAATGATTGAAATCTTTATTTTTATATATTTTTTCTGGATCTATCAAAATAACCACTTTTAACTGCGTCTTTAAGTCTGAATATTTTTGGAAAGTAGTTTTCTTAAATTTATTTATAATTTTTCTTAAATTTATTTGAAAATAGTTTTCTTAAATTTATTTATTTTCCTAAATTTTGTTTCTGAAGATAAAACATTTTGCAAAATGTTAAATATATTATTTTGGAAAGAGGCTTCTATCAGAGAATGAATAATGAGGATATCATCATATAGATTTCTTATATTAAAAATTTGAATCAAAGAGAGAATATTGAAAAGTGGTAAAATCTCTTCACTGAAATGAAAAATCTTAAGAATAATATCTTATTAAATATTATAATTTGATAATGTTATTGACTAAATCTTTTAACATCTATTTATTTCTTTACGTGCAGACTCAAAGAGAGACTTCGGAGTCGACTCCTCGCGTGTGAACTGAACACCAATGTCAGAGTCAATGGAATCGAATTCTCGCGACTCCAGGCTTCGTTCGTGCACAACACTAATGATTTATTAAAATAAATAAATGAATAAAAAATGTTATTAAATATTTTTCTGCTTACAATTCCCAGTTTTTGTTCACTTGCATATCTTTGGCAGCCTATTTCAGTCATAAGTTGTACTCTTAATATTAGTAAATGTTATGATTAATATATATAACATATTTTCCACCATTATTCAGTTTTTTTTTTGCATATCCTCGAATGTTATAGCTCATGCCTCAGATTGCAAATCACTGTTATATTGTACTAATAAATTGATAGAAAATATAGTAGATCCTTTATTTATGCAATTTCCTAGTTAGGCAGTCCTACAATATGTAGTATATAAGATATTTACTTAAGACATGCATTAGAAATTAGAAATTATTATCGATGATTTAAACAAATTATATTAAATAACTGTTTAATGTTGAAATAGTTTCTTCATAAAAGCAAAAAATTATCTTCTCAAATTAAAAAACTGAAAAATACCCTAATTCAATTCATTAGTACAAAAATTCATAAAACAATTGTTCATAAATTGAGAGATGTCTTTATTAAAGAAAAACGATATATTTATTAAATGATATTCTTTGAGTTGTTATTTAAATTGCTATACATCAATGATATTTTTTTCAAAATGGTAAAAAGTGCAATTGCTTTGAATGTGCCATTCTTCCAAATGCTATTATTTCAAAAGTTTACTGTATTTTGTACTGTTTTTGTTTATGAAGTCAATAAATATTTTTCATAACTTATGTTTTGCAGATTATTTCATAGTAGACTAATTTAGGCTTAGACTTCATAAGAAAATGAAATAAGAGTTTTTCTGTTAATTTTTTATTATTGCTTGTTTGATTAGTAAAGTGAAAAAAAATGAAACACTAATTACTAAACAATGCTTTTCTAATTTATTTATATATTATTAATTGAAATTTAATAATCCTTATGATGATATCTATGATTACAATAATATGTATCCACTATAGTTGTCAATATTAAAGCAATTATTATATTTCCTGGCTGTTAGTGATTATATTTCCTAGTTTATTATATATTCTGGCTAGTGTTAGTTTGCAGGTGTTTTCATAAAGGCCTGCAACTCATAATAGTCCAATCAGAAGTATTTGCTACCAGTTTAATCTGATAATGTTTATTAAATCACTATATTATTATTTGCAGAAATAACTTTTCAATAGATATGAAGGCATCCTTTTAGAGCAGTGGTCACCAAAGTAGTCGGTACCGACTCTTGGGGTCGATGAGAGTTAAAGATAATCTAGTAAGAAAACACCAAACCCACCCTACACATTAAAAATAAATTTTAGTTCAATTTAAAAATGTCATGTTGCTTCAAAATTTTCACTGGGAGGTCTCTAGATTTTTATGGCATCATCAAAGGGGTCATTGAGATAAAAAGTTTGGCGACCCGTTTTAGAGAAATCTTAATTTGATGTTTGGTTGAGATAAGTTTTATCACAAATTTAAATTTGTTTGTTTTAGAGAAATCTTAATTTGATCTTTGGTTGAGATAAGTTTTATCACAAATTTAAATTTGTTAATTAAAATTATAATTCAGTTGTTATTTCTCTAGATGGCAACAACCTTATAAAATTTATCAATTAATTCAGAATTCTAAAATGTTGATTGCAAGGCAATTGGACATTATCGAGTATCTGTTGATTTTTTTCTTGTTTGTTATATGGATTATATATTTATATTGTTCTTTAGCAGTATTAAATTTTTTCAATTATATTAAATACAATATAAGGAATCTTTTGCTAATTTGAATGTCTTATTTATCTGTTTTGTTTTTTACAGAAAATATAAATGTATCATTTGGAGAGAAACATTTCCACAATGGAACAAATAGCCATTCTAATATTACTAATTATAAAATGATTCCAAAACAGTATGAAGGAAAAAGTACTGCCTTTATGAACCATCCTAAAAAACGCATTGATTGGCCTATTAAGAAGAAAACCAATTCTAGTTCTGAATTTATTTCTTCTAGCACAGATGTTCCATCTCTTCCTATTGTTAAAGAAATGGAAAATAAATAGCATTTCTTATATGACTATTTATTACTTAATTAATTTAAAAAATTAATATTTATTGTATTTGAATATAATTACACATTTTGGAAAAGAAAAAGAAATGACAATAATTGCTCTATTTTATACAGGAAAAATAATATTTCAAAAAATGGCTCATTTTGTCTACAAATCATTATAAAATAGAATTAATATTATTTTAAAATCAGGCTTGAAGAAATGATAAATATAATATGTTTTACGAAGTGTGAGTTATAAATTTTCATTTAAAAGTATGATGATCTTTTAGGTTGAAGATTATAATAATATATGCATTAGTAATTTTATTTTTCATATTATGATTAAATTTACTCTTTTATAACTATTAAAAAGCATTTTGTTATCATTTTTTAATTTAAATATTAGGAATGAATAACTTTCTAATATCAAAAAATAATCAAAATACAAAATGGTCTTTGATTAGATTTTAAAATTACTATATATATTTATAAAACAAATTATTATAACATAATTTAAAATGAATTAGAAAAATCAAGATTTAAGTAAAAAGTATTGATATAATTGAAAAGCTTAGGTTTCATAAAAATATAAATCAATTTATAAATTTTTAAAATCGGTTAATAGTTTGAATTGCTTAAAAATTCATATTGATGTACTTTTTAATGATTAAAAATATGTAAGTTAAATGGAAGATCTAATTTTCATAAACTAAAAATTTGTTTACAATGATTTATGATGTTCTGAATAATCTTTTCCAAATATTCAATTAATATATAATTTAAAACAAGTTGTTTAAAACTATTTATTTGATTACTTTTTATTGTTTATAGTGTTATATGAAAGATTTTATTAAAAATTTCAATTATTAAAACATATCTTAATTTTGCATGTTATATCTATATACTTATAAAATACAGATTATGTATGTATGTATGAAACTTTTTTATTTTAAATCTAAAAAAGATATTTAGGAATATGATATAGAATTTTGTTCAGTATCAGTATGGCATGTCCCTACATCGCCCCTTTTTTTATTTAGCCCTTTTTTTAGGGCCCTAAGGGGCCCAATTTTTAATTTGGTTTTTATTTTAGGGCCCTAGGAGACCCAATTTTTATTTATTTTATGACAACAAAGTTTTTAGGGCCCTAAGGGGCCCAATTATTATTTATTTTATGACAATAAATACCAATAGATGGTGCTAAGTGTGAAAGTAAGGGGCAACAGATAACTTACCTGCATTACTATTACTGGATTTTTACATAATTATTTAGCCAATACAGTTATTTTTGATTATGATACAGGATACTGTTCAGTATCAATTTGTGTTCAATCAGTATCTTTATATCATACCTTTTCATTGGATGTTTTATTTTAAAGGAATTTTTATGCTGAATTTGCAGTTAAGCCTGTTCTATATCCATAATTATGATTCTGACATATATTTCAGATGAAATTTATTGATATTTATATTTTATCACACAAAGAAATTATATAATTATTCATCAAGACGTAAACTATTAGACTTATATGTTTATCCAATATTATGTAATAATAATAAGTAATATTTAAAATCACACAAAAAGCAGTAATATATACAAATTTTTTATTTGTTGTAATTTTAAATGAAATTAATCCACTTTGCATTATTTCAAATTTATTTTGAGTCTCTTCCCCTTCGAAATTTTTTGTAGTGCTATGCGTGATTATTATAACATTTTTCTCCAAGCTGATCGGAGAAACAAATTTTATTGTCATGATATAATTATGTATTTCAACCAAGCATTATAATAATATAAATTATATGTAAAAATTTAAATATTGTCCACACATTCACATAAAAAATCAGTGTCCAGCATTTCCTGAATGGCCATGCCCGTTTTTAACATGGGCAAAATAATTAAATTCTTGGGTAAATTAAATAAAGAGCCAAGCACGTGTTAAACAAGTGCTGGTTTTTTGCACGTGTGCATGGCCTTTTGTACTATGCCGGTAGTCTCAAACTCAAATTGAGAGCGGGCCGAATGCGCAGTTCGAAAGGAAACGAAGGTCGAATATTTTTAAACAAAAATACAGTGAAAGGAAAATATTTTATTTTTTCAATAGTTACTGATAGCACAGCGTAGGTTGAGTAGAGTATGCTTTAAAACTTTAGATCAGGGGTGGGCAACCTTTTTTGTAGGGGGCCGTATAGAAAAATTTATGGTGGGCCACGGGCCAAAACAAAAACAATTGATAATAATAGTATTTATTTAAAAAACAGAAGGTACAGATATGTAAGTATACATAGCGTTGGTATTAGATATAATAAAATAATGTGGCCCGCGGGCCGGAGGTTGCCCACCCCTACTTTAGATTATTATTTTGTTAACATTAAATTGAAATAATTTTCTGATTAATATGTATTTAAACAAATATCTAAAATATCTTGGGGAATACAAAATTACTTTGCGGGCAGGATGCAGCCCGCGAACCGTGAGTTTGAGATCACTGTACTATGCAACATAGGACCAAGCGGGTGCTTCACTTTTTTATTGCAAAGCGGTTGTTTAATACGTGTTTGTTTGTTGTATAATAAAAGATATTTCTATATATTTAATACAAGTATTTTCATACAGGAACAAATTTTGAATATTTAATCATTTAATTTTTAAAGGAAATATAAACAAACAATAACAAGAGAAACATGATATTGAATTTGGAGCATTATTTATTGTATGATTATATCTATATATATTATAAATCTGAAATGCCCGAGAGCACGTGTACGCTTATAACTTGAGAATGACCATAGCTAGTTATTTATATTTGTGTTTACATTTAATTATAAATATTATCCTAGAAGTACAAATAAAATGTTGAGAAAAATTTCAAGATTAAAATTCATCATGAACTCTAATATACACAGTTGTCTGATGAATAACCAGACTGAATTTCTGTTACCAAAGTGCCTTTTAGTAGGCATTAATAATTTTCAATAAACTTATATTTAATCTACTAACTGTTAAAATTTCAATGAAATTAAATGATGCATTGAAAAGTTGTTGATGTTTTAGTAACAGTATTTTGGTGGATGTTATCACAAAATCATGATAGAGCCAAATAAAAATATTAAATTCTGTTTTAAACTTGGGAAAACAACCATGCAAAACACTTGAATGTTGAAGGAAATTTATGGCAGTAATTGTACATCCTGTACACAAATATTTCAGTAGTATAGACACTTCAAAGATAGCCAAGTTGAACAGTGAAGAATGGCTAGGTTGTCCAAAGTTAGCAAACAATAATAAACTCATGAAGAAAGTGTATAAACTTATTGCTATTGATTCAAATATGACATTGTGAATGATGGCAGAGGAGTTTGGCATTAATAAAATTTGATTTGTAAAGTTTTAACTAAAAATTTCGCCAAACAGATCTGTGCTTGATTTCTACTGCACTCATTAACTGGTGATCAAGAAAGAGCTCGTATGAAACATTGCAACGATATCATTAAAACTGCTCAGAGGAACAAAAAATTCTTTGATTCAATAGTGGCTAATGATGAGATGCGGTGTTTCCAGTATGATCCATCAAGTAAGCAGCAGAATGTTGAGTGGAAATAGTTTAGCTCACAGAGACCAAAGAAATTACTTTCAAAAATCACAAACCAAGATCATGCTCATTTGTTTTTATGATTCCAAAAGCATTATTTATTGGGATATTGTTTCAGAAGATCAAATGATTACTGGTAAATTTTATTTGAGTGTTTTGGAGCATTTGTGGAAAAGAATTTGAATAAGACCTAAATACAAAGAACTTGGCAACTGGTTTCTTTTGCATGACAATGAACTGGTGCACAAGATCACTGCTGAGAAGCAGTTTCTGGCTTAAAAACAAGTGTGCATTCTTGACTATCCAGTTTATTCTCCAGAATTAGCACCAAGCACTTATTTTCTGTTTCTGAAACTAAAAATGCTAATGAAAAAGACCCAATATGATGATGATGATAGTAAAGCAATCAGTCTCCTTGACAAGGATACTTGATGGGACAAAATCCGAAATCAGAGCTTTAAAAATTGTTTTGCTCATTATTTGATCACTCCCAATGCTGTATTGATGCAAAAGGAACACATTTCAAATAATAATAATAAAAAGCTTTATACCAATATGGCCATTGTTTCATTTTTTATAGTATCAACCTGGTTATTTATCAGACATATTGTATACTGTATGTACTAAAATCTAAATTGGTGTATATACTTTTCTGGAATTTGGATCTGTCAACACACTACAATAATTTATGATAAATACTTATAAAAGTGATACCACATTTGTACAGTACATTATTAAAATCACTATTATGACTGGTGAAGCAGCACATTACAATCTAGCTATTCTCCCTGATCCCATATGATTTTAAATACAGGAATACCTTGATTAGCGCGGTTATTGTTGCCACGAAAAATACCGCAATAATCGAATCCGCGATAATCGGGATAAATAATGCATGTAAAATGGATGATCACTGCCAAGGATTTTTCAAATCTATTAATTAAATTTTATATACAAAGTACAAAAAATGTGTTAAACGTGCCAATCTTCTAAGCTGATCACTCTACGTTTCTTCTTGATGGCTGTTGACTTGATATCATCCTTGCTTCTTTTAGAATTCATTGTAGGGGTAAATAAGAAAAGAAATAAATATTCACATGCAGTGCCGACTCTAGAGGTCCCGGCACCCGATGCAACTTTCTTGTAATATCTACTCAGCAATGTACAGTATTGCTGAGTAACAATATTGAGAAAATGATAATTTTGGCGCCCCGATGCTGTGCATCATCTGCTTACCGGGTTAAGCCGGCCCTGTCCACGTGTA
>AYEL01069094.1:0-35575 GCA_000484575.1 Olivierus martensii
TTTGTATGCTAGTGCTTGGCCCTTTTGAAAATTGCTTAAAGGAATTCCTCTTGGCATTCTGACGATAAAGCCTAATCATTAATTAACAGCAAGAAAGTATTCTTGTCTCTAAGTGCTGCTATGACTGTGTAAAAATATGCAAATTACTTACGTGTTACATTCAATACATACTCATAACAATTAATGTCCTTCTACTTTTTTTACATATTTATTCACAGTGCCAAGTTGTGATGTGATATAAATTATTTACTATTTCTGTAAATTATTTTCCATTGTCATTTATTTTTATATTCATCCCTTTATGTTCTTCATGAAACTTTTCATGAATAAAAAATCCTTTCTTTTACATTTCATGAAAATTTTTCTTGCGTCCTACTTATTTTACAGAGTGTATATGGTGGAAGAAAAGTCTGTATCCCTCCAAATAAGTTGATAATTATCATAGATTTCAAAAATCTGTTAATGCCAACAAATAGGAAGTCATGAGTGGGCTATGGGCTACCTGATGGTGACCTTCAAATGAGCTGATTATACAAATGAGGACAATTGCAAATCCTGTCTCATAAACCATAACAGATAGGGAGAACAAGTTTGTAATCGGAAATTTTTCCTTATCTGTTACGGTTCACTTCTGAACACAATAAAAAAAAATTTCATGAAAATCGGATGAATAGTTCGCTCAAAAATGAAATACTTAGATCTATCATATGTTAATTCTTTGAAATGCCCAAGCTCAGTTTGTCCACAAACAGCAATTGTTGAGGCCATAACTTTCATTTTTTGCATAATAGCAGTAGAGAATCTTCAAGACTGCATCATTACTGTTTGTGTAGACTCTACACAAACAGTAATGATGCAGTCTTGAAGATGCAGCTTTAATGTCAGTAGAAAGCTCTACTGTAGAGCTTTCTACTGACAGTGCTCCAATATCATGCTCAACTGCACTTAGGTGCTGATGGAAAACATTTTGAGCATAAATTTAATTTTTGGTTGTTGATTAGACTGTGTTTTCAATTTATTAATTGGAGTTGTTATGTTTTAGTGTTGGTTTGTTACTTACATGTCAGAAATAAGTGTCAACCCTTTGCAAGTAAAAATGTTTTTGTTTTCAGTTTTTGAGGTTTTTTTCTAATATGTTCAGAATTGAATGCTGAACAAGTTTGTAATTGGCTACGTGGATAGCCGAAAATGTTTTCGAATAAACGATTTATCTTACTTATTTGGCTTATTGTTTACTTTTATGTAATTGGAAAATTTTCCCTATCTTTTATGGTGTATGAGAAGGATTTGCAACTGTTCTCATTTGATAATCAGATCATTTGAGGTCACCATCAGGTAGCTCACCCATGACTTCCTATTTGTTGGCATTAACAGATTTTTGAAATCTATGATATTTATTAAAATATTTGGAGGGATACAGACTTTTCTTCCATTCTGTGTACATTACACTTCATATCTTGAAGTTGATAAAATAAGCAGTTTTCCTGTATTATGTAATTATTGAATGAGATATAAACATAATGTATTAAAAATATAGATACATAGCATTATATAATATAAAAATTAATGAAAAATTATTTGAATTAATTGTTTTTCTTTCTCATTTTAATTTTAAAATCCCTTACTGAGAAAACATCACATTTAACAGATACTATATATGTTTTAAACTACTGAGCTTGTCTTGGTGCATTTTTGGCAGTACAAATTATTATACAAACAACTGTATAACACTACTTTCTCAATGTGGTTTTACAATAAACTTTTATATAATAAAATGTATTATTGAACTTTTGTATAGGGAAATCCCTTCTACAAAGCCCAATAAGATGCCACCATCCGTTTGGGGACGATTTTGACGGCTAATCGGGATTGGCGGTTTATCGAAAACATTTGATTAGATAATCTGTGAAATAGTACTCATTCCTGTTATCTTTATTAGAGATACCTCAGCAAAAATTTCTTCTGTGAAGAAGCATAAAATAAAAGTGACTAGAACATAAGAATAGAATTCCTATTATGAAGATAGTTTGCTTCAGGAAAGAAATTTTATTAGAGATGAGACATCATAGAAATATTTTATGAAAGATTGTGTAAGAAAGTGTAAGAAAATTATTAATAACAAAATTGAAGTTTAGCTAAGTAAAGAATCTACAGGAAAAAGAGAATTTATATAGGATCATAAGTATGAATGTAAAAAGTTTATATGATGAAATAATTGTAGTAGTATCTGAAATAGACAGTAAAATTATTGCATAAAGATTCATTATTTTAAGATAGTTAAGCACAAGGTTCTTATGGGAAGAAAATGATTTATTTATAAAAAAATGCTTCTATGATAATTTAAATAATTCATAAATATATAATAATAATCTTGTCTATATGATAAATTCCTCAATAAAATTGTTGTTTCTATCAGTAATATGAAAAAAATTAAATTCTACTATATAGAGGATAATCATCCCAAATTACATCAAGAATGTGTTCAAAATTTTCAGTCAAAATTCAAATTATAACTCAGAACATGATTTACACAGAAACAATATTATAAATGAAAATTAGATTCCCCAACCACTAAAACTCAGGATATTTTAACAAATTAAAAAGATAATTATAATTTAATACATTGTAATTACTTTAAAAAATAATGTTTATTCAATATTGTAATTATTTATTCTTTATGAAAAAAACACATGTCTCCTCTCTGTCAACAATTTTTATAAATAAAAATAATGAAAATATTAGTTAAAACAAAAATAGAATGTATAATTATATTTGTGTACAATAGTTAATAGATAAAATAAACATCATAAAAAAATTATTAAAATAACAATGTTTTGTTAAAGCTGCATCTTATCTATTTTTATTTGCACACATACTAGAAGTTGACTTGCTTAAAAATTTAATTAGTATGGTATGACAAGACAGAAAATGACTTTCATAGTAATGTTAGAACATTGATTATAGAAATTATTGAAACTTATTTTATTCTAACATATTTTATTAGCTATTGAAAAATAGCTAAATAGCTATTTTTCAATAGCTAGCTATTTTTAGCATAATTGCTAAAAATAGCTAGAAAAATAACTAAAAATTAAAGTGATTATTTTTCAATTTTTTCTTGAAATATGTAATTAGGGAACTTTTATGCAAGTACTTTCTTTAAAATGAATTTCTTTATATTATGCAATTTTATTGTAAACATTTTAAAAACATTCTCAAATTGAATCAAAATAGTTAATATATTATTATTGCAAATCCATTGATGGCAGCCATCATAGGTATGAATTTTCATTATAAATAATTGTCATTATAATTTAAGAATCTTTTCACTATTGTATCACAATAACACATAGGTCTAATAAAGATTGATAGTGGGCAACCCATAAGTTTTGGATATTTCTAACTTCCTGTCTTGGAATTCGAATGAACTTTGGGATTTCTGTATGTATTTGAGAGCCATAGCTTTTTATTAATTTTAAATGCATTGTTATAAATCAATAATTAATAGAATAATTTGAAATACCTGAAATAATAATAAAATTAAAAAATTGAAATATAAAAAAATAACATTTGTGATATTAATTTGTAATGTCATTTTAAAAAGCAAAACATTTATACTTATCAAAATTTATATAAACTATATTATTTTTATATAAAAAATTTTTTATATTTTTAATATAAAATTAAAAATTAAAAAAATATATAGATATTTTATTAAAACATTTAAATTTTAGTACAGTGATATATTTTTAATGAAATAATTTAAAAAATTTTATTACATAATAAACAATTATTAATACTATGGATAAATGAATGAACTTTATTAAAATTTAGAGAAATACTAAAAACAACAGAAACAATAAAGGACAAGTAAAAACATTATAAATGACAAAGTGCTTAACTAAACAAAATTAAAATAGAAATTACAGGATAAGCAACTTTAAACAATACAATATGTAATGATTTACATCTTAATCTTCAAAGCATTAATAACAAACTCTGAGAAATGATCATATGCAAGGGTTTTTGAATAAGCTTAATTTCTGAACATGGCCAGGAAATTCCTAGTTGCTTGAGCTCGACATTTTCAGTATTTTTAGGCACCAAATAACAGTGTATTGGAGATATGAAAACCTGAGTTATTAACAAAACTTATATATGAATTTGTAACTTGAGGAGTGTTTTTACAGCAAAACTTAATCTAATATTTGCTATAAATTTTAAACAATTTAAAAAAACTTAGTATAAAATGTCTTCCTTATTCATGATGGTCATTCACATTACTTCAAACTAAAATATTTAGATTTATGCTATCAGTTCTATATAAAAAATTAAAATTTTTGAAGGTCTCATATATACTAGTTAGAAGAACTTGTAAATTTTTATAGCTTCTCATACCAAAAAAAATTCCAAAAACAAAGTATCAACTGCTGTCATATGTATTACAGGGCTGATTGATCCATCATGGATGTTGGCCAATCTGTGATGGATTCTAAAAGTGGCTGCCATTAAATGCAATATATCCCATATGCAATATGGCAGCTTAACTAAAATCTAGCCTAACATCAATTTCTGTCACTTTTATCAGTAGATTTTTCTTGTAAGTTAGAATTGCTTTGTAAATTCAGATCTGTATATGTTGGGGATTGTTTCTATGGAAATACTGGCTTAAAAATATTGCACAATTAATGTAGCTAAAAGAAACATAAAAGACTGTAAATGACATATGAGTATGATAATTTATTATTTAATCAAGTTAAAACGCAAAATATAACCATAAATAAATTCTAATTAATACTTTTTCAAAGATGCTCTCAAAATTTGACATTGCATATTTGTAGCAAGTTTTTCTTATCGTAGTTCATAAGAGTTATGATTTGCAAAGATAAGGTCAAATGTTGATCTGTTAATTGAGAACAATACTTGTAATTTTTATTTTTTTAAATTACCATATTTATATTATTTCAATATCTCATGTATATATTTATAATATTTCAATATCTCACCAGATAAATAGTCCAGATATTTATGTAAATAAATAATATATATTTCTATTACTACTAATAAAACAGTCTTCAGCACTTATTAAAGTATAGTTTTTTCGCTTAAATAACTATTAAAGATCTTTCGGCTTAATAAAGCCATCATCAGTAACAACATTTTTAGATAAAACCAATAATGGTTTTATTTAAAAGTGTTGTTACTGATGATGGCTTTATTAAGCCGAAAGATCTTTAATAGTTATTAATGTATAATTTTTTTGCTTAAATAAGTGCTGAAGACTGTTTTATTAATAATTCTAGTAAGAAGCAAAAGTATATTAAATCTATATATTTCTATTATATTTTTTTCAATTATTAAATCAAATTATTAATTCCATCTATCTATATATTATATTAAAAAAAAAAATTTAGTATATTTTGAAGGCATTTTAACCCTTTCAGCCACTGTAGATAGATCCTTTTTTAAATTCTGTTAACAGTAATTGACTATTTTATATAATCTAATATAGTATGGAATCATTATATGAAAAGCTTGGAATCAAAGGCTTTCTGGATTTCTGGTTTTTATTAATAAAAATAACATTATCTAATATAAGCAATAAAAAGTGCAATAAAATATAAAAAGAAGTAAATCTTTATTAACACAATATAATTTTTTACTCCTGAAATTATGTTATTACTCGTTGGAAATGAATATACTTTTACTTCGGAATATTGAATCATTGATAATCTTCTGGAACTTGATTCTGCAGCTTAGATTCAATCCAAATGTTTTTGAGATTAAAATTTACCATGAGGAAGTTCCATAAAAGATGATAAAATTATTTTTCTCAAAAATTTTTAATAATAATTTCAAAATGTATAATAGCTTGAAAAATTTTGAATTTGGATTTAAAATCCTTTATTGTAATTTATTTCATATGAAAAACTTTTAATAATGTTACATAATACTTTTAATAACACTTAATACATAATGTTATATAAAGTTTTCCTATGGAAAATTTTATATAACATTAATTATATAATATTAACATAAATATACTACAATTTATTGAAATTATACCTCAAGTAACTCAGACAAATAGGATTCAATACTTTGAATCCTGCTTATTTGAGTTTTGTTTAACCAAACATGATATACTAACATTCAAAACATTTTTTTTATGTTTATATAATTGAATTTAATTGAAATATATAAATCATTGTTATATATGGGTCTTTCCTGTTTGTCTTTGTGATTAGAGTTTTTTCTATATACAGAGGTCCCCAATTTATGTAGTTAATTTATCAAAAAAAAGGTTTCACATGAATCAAAAACTACTTCAATTCAATATACACAAATGGACACATTAGCAAATGGAATGGTCAAATGAAATTTATGAGCTTACTTTAATTATAAATATGAAAATTTATGGCTATAAGTGATATTTTTGCAAAAATGTAAATTGTTTAATGAATTTTTGTTTAGCATTTATGTAAATTTAACAAAAATCAAAAGATTTATGTATCTGCATATCTTTGAAACTGCATAAGTGAAGGATCTACTATATATTAATTAACTCATAATGATGATAAACAAAAATAAAAGCAACTTATTGGTTGCTTTTATTTTTGTTTATCATCATTATGAGATTATTTTGTTTATCATCTAATATAGACCAGTCTCTGGTCTGTATTACAACTGAGGCAGGCTACGTGGATAGCTGAAAACGTTTTTGAATAAACGATTTTTCTTACTCATTTGGCTTATTGGTTGCTTTTATTTAATAACTAAAGTAAGAAGTTTTTCATTATTCATTATGATGATAAACATTTTTTCCTGGAATTTGGCAGTGATAACTATAATTATCATATTGTTTTATCTCTTTTTGTGATTATAGTTGTCCTAGAAGCAATATTAAACTGTATAAAACAGTAGGGAAAGATACTATCAACTGATAATCTGCTTCTAAAAAGAATGCATGATTTTGCAATTTAAAAATTGCAAAATCATGCATTTAAAAATTTATATGAACTTTACAATATTTTTTACATTAAAATAAAAAATACAATAAAGTTAAATAAAAGAGAATATTTCTAACATCATGTTTTTACAATAAATATTATTAAACTGTTCTTAAATTTAATTAATTTTTTATCCATTTGTATTGTATGATTGCCTTTGGATTATTTGTTTGACAAAACTGATGAGGGCTAGCTAGCCAATTAACTGAAATACATATTTTGTGTTGACAAAGAGAAATCAAAAATTCATCAATAAAATAAAGATCTTTTTTTCCTTCTCTGAAGATAGTTTGTCTCATTTTGATTCCAGGGCCATGACCTTCTTCCAGCTGATGAGTAGATTTATCCAAAGCAGCACCTAGCCTAGTTGTTATAAATCATATTTCCTAGTGATTTGACTCTGCCGTCCAAACTTGATTTAATATTTTTAAGTTTCTTTATAATGTTTGTACAGTAATAGAATATTTACATACAATATAATATTCTAGATATAATCACACTTTTCAAGGACTTCTTATTGAGGTCTTTGTTTAAAAGTGGGTATCCTATATACTCCTGGCTTTTTTGGCCTCCAATGTTATATCTTTAATATTTCTAATTGCATTAAAGAGAATGTTCTTCCTAAGAAATATCAATTTCACTCCATCTTTTCTTTTAATGGGCTTCCTTAAATTAAATTAATTAATACATATGTTTATGAAAGTACATTTATTACTTAATTATACATTATATTTAATATGTACTGTTAGGATTAGTGTTTTTTATTAGTAATATAATGTTATCTCATGCGATATACTATATTTAAAAAAAAAGAAATTAAATAAATATATACTAATGGTTGTAGCAAATAATTTAAAATCTTAGAACATAAGAAATATTTTGAATTTGAGGTATAAAATTTTGAATATTTGAAAATATTCTTTTTTCTCTATGTTGAAAAGCTTGTAACTGATGATGGCTTAAATTAAGCTGAAAGCATTGTTAAAAAAGTGAAATAAATTCCTGTTAATTATAATTTTTGCTATAGTGCTTGAACTTATTTGTAATTCTTATCTGATAAATATAGCAGAAAACTGAAAATTATTTTTGAGGTAAAATTGTATATAAATATTTATTTTGTTGTTAAAAATCTTTTTGATTTAAATTTGTTTTTTGAAACCAAATCACATTTTTTCATAAAAATTATATCAATGGCAAATGAATTATATTACTGTTAAATATATCTTATTGCAGTTTCAAACATCTTCTTTTCTTTCAAATGAATTGGTTGAATGGCACCATTGATTATAATACTCTGTACTTTTTCCCAGAATCTTTTAATTTTGTTTTCTTGCTGACCTCATGACACTGGGAATCTGATCTGCAGAGAAATCTTGATGAAAATGTCATCAGTTAAAGCATTGATGAAAATGTCATCAGTTTGTGATTTATTTTGAATTTACTTAGCATTTGTAAATTATTGTTATTATTTTCATTTAATACTAAAATTATTTAATACTATTATTTTTCATTTTATTACAAAAATAGAATACATAGTTAAAACGTGTTATATAAAAAATCTCTATTATTTTAATAAATTTTTATGGAGAAAACATAAATTGGAATAGTATTCCAATTTATGTTTTCTCCATAAAAAACAAGACAGGATAAAAGGTCTACTGTATGTCATTAAATTTCTGAGTTACATCACATTAATTGAAAACATAAATTGGAACAGTATTCCAATTTATGTTTTTTCATTTTGCATTATATTTTTTGGAAACTTAATTACATTGCAAATTGAGACTCTAATACTTACAAGGAAAAGAACTGATATATTGTATAAAAGTGTTAATTATGTATTAAATTTTCAATAATTTTTTTCTGATTGGTGGATTATTACAAAATTTAAAATATTATATTTGTATTCTAACATATTCAATGACAAAGTTTTGATTATATATTATTGCTTTCTCTAATATAATTTGATATCTTAAATTTTATAAACATGAAATTGCAATCAAATTTACTAAAACTACAGTATATGTACTATTTTTAGTAATTTTGATTATGATTCAAGTTTATATTAATAAAGATCTCATTTGATTTCAATATATGTAACTTCTTTATAATAAATATATTCATCATACTATTTTAACAATAAAAGTTTGGCACATGATTTCACAAATAGGTAATAATATTTGTATTGTGCTAAAGATATGAAGCCTTGCTTATTAGCTCTTTATGAGACATCCTATAAATGTTCATCACTGCATATACTATAAATTTAAATTAACAAAAATTTATTGCTCAATATTTTGCAGATTATTGTTAAGAGAAGATACAGTCTTATGTAAAAAACATTGTCGTTCAAATGATATTGACTGTGTTCTGAATAACACACAAACATTAATATATCAGAACATTGCAGTTCCATCAATTCCAGTATTGCCATCTCCCATTATTTTAACAACAATGAGAGCTGTGACCCGAGATCACAGATTATCTTTCCGAACAAGTTATGTAATTTTAGAAGGAAATGAAAGAAAGAATTTTGATATACTTAGAGGAAATGGAGTTGGTAAGAAAATTTTTATTTATTCTAGTTAAGTGCAAATGAATTTTAAAAATATTTATTATATGTATATAAATAAAATTATTTCAAAAGTGATAATTAAAATCTTTCTATTCTAAAATATTTACAGATTTACTTTTTAATACAAATGTTTGATTTGTCCTTTGCTTGTAGGTTTTATAAATTGGCTTATAGGTTTCATAAATTGCTTATAGGTACTCATCATATTTAATTACCAGTAAATATGTTGTGGTGAGGTGAAATGCAAGAGTATATGCAGTGCATTTCAGGAGTGAAAGAATATGTGAATCAGATCTTCTTACTAGGTTTGATGATTGTTGACAAGTAATTCTGTATGAGGAAAAAATATTCTGTGCATTTGTGGATTTTGAGATTTCTGACAGAATGAATAGAAATAATTTGTGGAAAGTGCCGAGAAAGTATGGTATGAACAAACAACTACTTGGAGACATTAAGAACAATATATGCATTTATACCAAGTGTATAGTGAAAGAAATCATATAAGAGAGATTTGCAATCAAGAAAACCTAATGCAATGATGTGCAATGTTTCTGTGACTATTTAATGTGCACATGCATGATTGTGTGAGGAAATTGCTCTGAGTAAGTTGGTTATGAATATTGGTGATGTAATAATGTACTGTCTTGCTTATGTTGATGATACTATTCTCCACTCTGAGAATGAACAAGGTTTGAGAATACTTGTTGCATGACTGAATGAGACAAGCAAGAAAAGACAAGCATATCTTGTTAAAATAAATGCAGGAAAAAATGAAACTATTTATGTTTTTGAGAAAGATGAGGCATATACAAGATATGAGATTAAATTGAATATTGTGTAAATCTGGAGCATATAAATGAGATTATGTTCTTGAAAATTACATTTGAACAAGACAATCGCACTGATAGTGAGATTGTCAAAAGCAAATGCTGAATTGAAAATTGTGTGTATATACTTGGGAGGTATGCTAGTAAAAAGAATCTATCAGAGAATGTAGAATAGCTATGTATCAATATATATTGGTCCCAACATTGATATATTGGAGTGAGATAGAGATATTTTTCAGAAAGCATAAAATGTGTTTAAGTACTTTGAGATAAGATACTTGAAGTATATGATTGAGGCTTAAGTAATAGAATATGATTGTGAATCAAATAACAAAAAATTAAAATTAGCATGATGTGAAAAGGGTTAAAAGTAAAGTAAGTTAAAAGTAAAGGGTGTAAAGTAAACCTTGATGCAATAAATCAAATTTGAGATGATTTAGTCTCATAGAATGTATGAATGAATGAAGAGGAATTGTGTCTATGCTGGTCATATGAATGCTAAATGTGAAACTAAAAACTAAAAAAAGAGTGGCAAGAATAGGTGAATGATTATCTGAAAATATATGGATTTGAGAATATGAATAACAGACATATTTATACAAAGAAGAGGATTCTGTGGAGGAAGTTGGTAAGATGCATAGGGATAGAGATGTCTGGTATTGTTTGATCAAAGATGTAAGAAAATAGTTTTTCCCTCTCTTCTGTTTTTCTATTTTGAATACTGTCTATTTTGTCTTGAGGATGTGGGCATGATGTTATTTTTTGTTGTGGAAAATAATGCTTATAAGATTTCCATGCTGTGTCTGCTTGATGTCAGTCTGATACTACTGATACCGAATGAATTATTTATAGATTTCTTATAATTTAATACAGAGATTCAATTCAAGAAGATATCTTATCACTACATTTTTTAATCTGAGTATTTAATTATTTAAAAAATAGTGACAATACAAAATTAACAGCTGATGTTCAATCTTTGAGGCATCTTTACATCTTTTGAATCAACTGATAAACTTTAATGAAATCTTTTACTGAAGGTAAAGTATTTTCTAAAGGTATTTTACTGAAGGTAATTCTAGATAATATATTTTTTAATCTAGGAGCTTCAGAAATTCAAAAAATAAATGTTAAAACATTTGCAGTATCTCTCTAATAACTTTTAAAATAATTGATAAAGTTTATTGAAATTCATAAAGCAAGCATGAAAATGATGATAACTTTGAGTCTTTGATGATATTCCTTTTTAATTTTGTATTTTTAATCATTCCAGAATGGCAGACATTTAAGGAAAATAGACAAATTAATTCTTTCAGAATTACCTGTATAATATATACAATAGTTTATTATTATTATTTATTATTATTAACTTTTTATTTATTTTTTGTTATATTATATATATCAAATTTAGAGTTGCTGAAACTTGAGTGTTTTCAAAAAATTAAGCTGATGAACTTTACTAAGAAAAAGCCTGGGAAAGCTCAAGCTACCCAAGCTTTTTCAATAAAAGTTATTAACAAATTGTACTTTTAAAAATGAATAATTGCTAATCAACATAATTTTTGTGGTAATGATTTATAATTTGGTTTAGTTTTGTTATACAACGTTTGTCTGGATCAAAATATGTTAAATACAATGTTCATGAAAATAAAAACAACAATGTGTGAAAGGCACTTGTAAAATGCAAACAACATTAATTAACAAATAATAAACAATAACACATATAAAAATTTTGTTAAAGAGTATGATAAACCCAAATAAAGCAATAGCAAGTAATATCCAATAATTCAGTTGACAGAAATAAATGTAAAAATTTAATTTATAAAAATGGTGTAAAAATACATAATTCATGCAAAAATAAGTTAAAATATGCTAAAAAAATTAAATGTTGAATGAAATAGCAATATTTGATAAAAAGGCATAAAAGCTAGAATAATAAGAATCTTTTTTAAAAAAAAGATTATTATTCTAAACCTTTTAAAGGTTTAAAAGATTACGAACAGAATGATTAAAATATTGTAAACATTCAGTAAAATAAGGGAATTGATTAAAATATGTTTTCATGGATAAGTATCCAATTGCAAAGATCACAAATTGATTAGTCTTCATCCATTAAGAGCTATTGATGAGTGACAACAACTATGCATTTTACAGAGTCTTGGAAGCAGAGTTCCCCTCTCTTGTTTTTACAGTAGATTGATTCATAATGCTGAGCAAAGTGGTTTGATATCATGGAGTGGACTTGTTACATATCACACTATTCTCATAATTATAACTACTACAACTAAACAAAAATTTCAAATCCACTACAGAAAAGGATGGATATCCTTTAGCAATTTCTGTTTTAACATCTACATGACAGCATAATTTTTCATCATTAAAAAAATACTGTTAACTAATTTTAAAAAACTCAAAAATGGAGTTTGAACTTATTTGCAACAAAGCTTGAGCTCAAGTTATCTATTTATTTACAAAAAACTTGAGTTTCATGGATTGAATTGACTCGAGCCAGCAATTCTAATCAAATTTTATTATACAATTATTTAAAATTATTGAATGTTCTATAAATATAATTATATAAATGTTTAATTTATAGGTTCTCTTCGTTTAATTCAACCACTCATAGGCCCTCTTGAGATAAATTTAAAATTAGAAATGTCAATAATTTATCACCAACAATCAAATTCTCCATACTCAAGACATCTTGCATTCATTAAAATAGTTGTTTCAGTATATGAATTTTAATAATATAAGTCACAACAAAGTGATATTGATTTTATTAATTAAACATTCCAATATTATTTACTTTGTAAATTAATAAATATAAAATATTTTTTATAACATTTTAATTAATGTAAATTATATATAATATTTTTTATTCATATTTTAAAACTAAAATAAAATTATAAATTATCATTCAGCTACTAATGAGGAAAATTTAATATATATTATAATTGTTATTTTGATTTAATTAAAAATCATTATACAATAACAATTCATAAAATTCTAGAATGGAAGTTTATTAAAAATCAATATTTCAGTAGGAAACTATTATATATTTCTCTTATGTATTTACTGTTATTACTTTTAATATAATATAATCTATATTAATTCTGAATTTTAATTAATTTTCCTAATATTTTGCTTATTTAAATAATCTTTAATGGAAAAAGTTAGTAGATTAAGTTTTAATGTCAGAAATTTAAAAAAGTTATTGGAATATTACAATAAAAAATTAACAATATTTAATTTAGTAAATTACAACAAATTATTAATATACTGATGAACATTTATTAGCTATAATAACATTTAGCAATATTAACTCATAAAAGTCAAGTATAAAATCATAAGAAAAAATTTTTTAAATTTGTAAATGCAGTTTTAAAGATTAATATCTTATAGTTGTTTAGATGAAATTATTTTAATCTGCTTACCCATATTATTTTTATTACTAATATAAATGTTCATGATTTACTACTGGTATTTATACTAAATATCGTTATTTTTTTTTAGAATTTTTTTTTATAACTATCATAGTTATTCAAGAATGAAATTATGAAATTTGTTATTTAGAAATTATTGTAAACTGAAAGTTTTAGCAAAATTTTTCTAGTTTTGGTCTTAGTATTGATTTAAAGACATTTCATAAGCACATTTATAATTTGTGATGTTTCCAGTTGGATGTTTCATATATTGTAAATTCATATAAATTTATATAAAATTTTTAAAAATAATTTCTCCAATTAAAATAATTTTAATATAATTAATAATAATTTCTCCAATTAAAATAATTCTATAAATATTTCAATATCAGTAGGAAAAATTGTAATAAATAGGATATATTATATTTTAATACATTTTAAATAGTTTAAATAATGCTTTAAATTATATGCCAAATAAATAGAAATTATAATTTATAAAATTTAAAAGACTTATTTAAATAATGATTTTTATGAAAGAATATAGAGAAAATGCAAGCAAAAATTATCAGAGAGAAAAAAAAGAATTTTTTTTTTCCTGATAATTTCTGTTTACATCTGTTTTGTTTTTCAATATTAATTTTGCATCAGAAAGTAAAGAATTTTAAAAGAATAATATTCTATCTGATTAAACTAAATTACTAGTTGGGACTTCATTTTATTCTGTCTGACTTGTATGAAAATCATTATCTTTGAATTATTTGTTCAAGTTCTGAGCCATGCTATATGGGGAATCCAGAGGGTCAAAGAGCTATTATGAAAATTTCTTATACAAAATAATGATGTAATAAACAATGATACAAATTGTATCATTGCATCATTGCAGTATGTATTATTGCATCATTATTCTGTATTTTAAACATGAGTATCTACAAGCTAATAAAAATTTTTTAGCAATTCAAATTAAAATGCTATAAGATAGCTATTTACAGCTGAGTTTTGAATTGAATCTCTCAAATAATTCATATTAAAAAATTTTTTAATCATATACAATTTTTCTACTGATATTAAGAAATATTGTCTGAATGCGTTTTTTAAAGCTAAAATAAGTAAAAACTTTTGATTAATTTTTTATTTTAAAATCATAGAATTTGTCTTCTATTTTTCATAGTGTTTATAGAAATTTTGGAAAACTCAAAACAAATGTATTCACAAAAGCAAAATAAAAAGTGTTTATAAAATTTTAATGAGACAATCTATATAACAGATTTAAGGATAAAAAAAAAAGACAGTATATGGAAAATTAATTTAGTATATAATTTTGTATTATTTAAAATATCAATTTTGAAAGGATCTGGTTAGTTTAAAAGTATATTCTGTAAATATATTTCTTGAATTTTATTTTTATTTTTACAAAAAGTTTTCTATAAAATTTTGAATTTTTAATCTAAAATTTAGCTTAGCCACTTGATTTTTTTATTATTTCATTTTGACAAATCAAATAATATTTTCTTCCTCATATTAAATATAGTAAACTCTTACAACTAATCTAGATTAATTGAGGAGAACTTACTCAATTAAGTGAGTGCAGAATAATGAAGCAAAAGATAATCCCAAAAGTAAAAACATAGAACATGATACAAAGTAATTTGTTGTAGATGGAAAATTTAATGAT
This sequence comes from Olivierus martensii, assembly GCA_000484575.1. NCBI lineage: Eukaryota > Metazoa > Arthropoda > Arachnida > Scorpiones > Buthidae > Olivierus > Olivierus martensii. The sequence goes on from AYEL01069094.1 coordinate 15,501, forward strand.
ATAGGTAGTATTAATAAAAAGTAAAAAAATATCACTATAGTGTTTTTTATAAATTAAAAAAAAAGCAATACATTACAGTCAATTTTCGCTATTTGCGGTAGTTACGTTCTGTAAATTCTTCGCGAATACTGAAAATGAACCATTGTGCCTGTGGAAAATATGGAGTTAGATTCCTGCGAACCTTCTTCCCAACATTTTCATACTTGGTTTATGTGTGTTTTTTTGTTTAAAGACACCTTATTTAATATGTATTACATTATTTACAAGTAATTACAGTATATACTATATTATAATTACAGTAATCTTTATTTAATTTTTTAAAACATTAACTATGTAGTAAATAAAATCTTATTTTTGATTGATAGTTTTTGATGATATAAAATTGTTTGAAGTGCAACTGACACATTGTCTTTCTGAACTGTGTTGAAAAACTGCGTCAGCATTGTCTGCGTCGCTTTTTGCCTCAGAACTTCTAAAATTTTGGCGTAAGGAGCAAATGCACAGGAAGTTAGGCGCTTAAATTTGAGGCTGCATTCAAGCATAGGGTCAGACGATATGAATAGGCTTTTGGTCTACCTGTGGTCTGTGAAGTGAGCAAGGATAGATAATGAGAAATTTTCCGGCAAACCGATTCAGAGATTACACTTGGGAACAAACAACTTCTTTTATTAGAATGAGAGAGTTTATATTAGTAACAGTATTTTCGCCGCTCAGCGGGAGTCCACGAATATCGATTTTGTGGTTACAAATAAATTTCCGCGAATAGTCGAATACGCGAATAACGAGAATTGACTGTAATTCATCGATAGAAAATGCATAAGTTGTAAATAATCTGAAATGAATTTTTCATATTTTATATTTCAGTCTGAATTATCTGTCATCCCAATTAACTGTAATGAGATTAGTAAGAGTTTTTTCTGTACATCTTTTTTTCTGTAAAATTTTTTATAGATCATTATATTTAAAAAAAAATTTCATGATTATTATATCTTAAAATTTCATTTAGTATAATTCTAATATCAGTCAACATTACTGCTTTGTGAAGTATGACAATTTCATAAATTAAACTCTGATCTTAATTTTTGAATATTCAAAAGGATATCGTCAATGATAGTAACTAAAGAAATTTATAATATATATAATATTTTAAGGAAAATATTTCATATTTTATAAAAATGAATTATTCACATGAACTTTATATTGTTATTGATATTCTAGTCATATAAACATTTGTTATATGAAAAAATTGTTAAGATTAAATTTTTTTATGTATTAAAAAAATCTAATTATATATGTATAAATATGTTTTCATACAATATTATAAGGAAGTTGTTATTAATAAAGTTACTTAATGGTTTATTTAAATCTTAAAAGTTTTCTTTTTATTTTTAAATTGCAATAAAAATATTTTTCAACATATATTACTCTTATATAGTGATAATATTGTAATTAGTAGATATCTCATGTTACATTAATTCAGCATCAGTGAACACATGTGAAATTTCTCTTGGAAATCCTTATATGATACGGCTTTGACCTCTGATGATAAAAACATTCTCTAGAATAAAAATGACGTCATTGTGACGCGTTTACAATCCTTGGAAACCTCATTGATGCCTCTTCATTATAATATATGTGTATAATTTAATCTTTAAAGTTTTAATTAACGTGCAATATTAATATAGTAATTCTATTTAAATCTATTGCAAAGCACGGAAAAATCGATTGAAAAATAAAACTAAAATGAGCATAATATTTACAATTTTTATATAGGTTTATTCATTAATATAAAAACTTAAAATAGTTTTACATCGTCAAATATAACGTAAAAACAGGAATGTCACTGGACTTGTTATATATGCTATTAAGCTTTATTGTTTGTTTTGAAGTTTCACACAGTTTTCAGTGGAGCGATTTACACATCAGATTAGATAAGCAATTTGATGATTTTAAAATCATTAAACTATAATTCTGATTTATCATTAGAAGAAATAAACAATTGACATATTGAACTGTGGTCTTAGTTTATTTTATTTGTTCAAAATAGTTAATAGTTTAACATAGATAAGCATTTATGCAATGAAGATAGCTTAAAAAATATTAATTACTTTAAAACAAAAAGTGATAAAAAAAGATAATCAAGTTCCAATTTTGTTTCGAAAATATTCCGAGTTTGCTTCAAGTAGACCGATAAAATTAGGAAAGATGGATAGAATATAAATAATTTAAGAAACAGATTTAATTTAAATTATATCATATAGTCTACGACATAATATTCTAAAAGTACTTCAATAATTATTATTTGAACTGTTATATTATAACTATAATATTTTATACAACCATGTTATGTAATAATAAAGGTTATGAGAACACAGTCCTACTTACAATGCAATTCCGATTTTAAGTACAAAAATTTTTTGACCGTTTTAATAATTAATAGCCTTTTGTTTAACTTAGGAATATATTTCTTAAAATTGGTTTACCAGTATTAAATTACATAATAATAATATTCAATAATAAATTTTCTTGGTTGAATTAATTAATTAGTTGTATTTTCTATATTGATTCTTGAGTTCTGTAATTTTAAAAATATTAATTTTCGGAATTTTTATCATTTATTAAGACTTTTAAAATTGCGAATATTAAATATGGATGATAAATCAAAAACATTTAAAAATATTTTCCTATTCAAATTCTCTTTTTATACCTTTAATTTTTACTATTATATATTATCATAAGAATTAGAAGTTTCTTATAATATTTAGTCCCTGTTTTTTTCATATTTCTAAAACAATTAATATTCCGTAATTTTTAATTTAACGACGTGTACGTATATCTGTGTGCCGTTTTAAATGAGATTTATCTTATCAGTAAAAACACAATTGTAAAAATTGAAATTTCCTAAAAAATAATATTGTATAGTATAACATTTGCCGATTACACTACATTTATAATAACTGAATATAATATTAAAATGAATCCAACTAGATTTATAATAAATGTGCCAGAGCCTTTTCAACGTTTCATTTCCCGGGATTGGGACCAGAGATTGAATTTTGAGAAGCCTGTGTTTGAACTAGGTAATTATGTTATGTAGGTGTAAAATGTTTGATACATTAAGAAATGAATCATGTTCAGATTTTGTAAGTTACATTACGGGTATTGTTATTATATGTTCTTCCTTGAGTGTAATTAATGTAGATAGTATAAATTACATAGGTTAATACGCTCATTAAGAAGAAATCGCATTTACGAATCTAATCATTAATTATTAAATGTATATATTGCAAAGAAGTTGTTGATTCTTAATATAATTCTAACATAGAATCTCATTTTCTTTAGAAAAGCTAGGATGAGTGGCCCTTATAATCATTAAACTATGAGTCACTGTCCGATTCTTATAAAATTTAATCTAATGAGACGTCCAGTGGCGCAGCCAGAAATTTAGCAAGAGAGGTACAACTAAAAATAAATTAAGAAATATGGAATGTTATTTGAATAAAACTGAAACGCAAAAATACACAAAATTATGTGTTTTATATTTTATTGATTACGATTGGTTTTAATCAGTGGAATCTGCTATATAAATAATAATCTCTGAATAAATCATAGTACAGTACTTGCAACCCCTGGCTGCACCACTGGAGCCAGGGGGAACCCTTACAGGGGGCCCAGGGGGAATATCTACAGAGGATTTCTTTGTTTGAAAGCTGGATGACCGGCTCTTATAATAAAAAGAATTATAAATTAATTTTTGTATAAAAAACAAAGTTGAGATTTTTTTGTTAAAATTATTTAAAATATATATTTATTCGAAAATTCTATTTTTTTATGATATTCAAAAAACTTCTTAATTTTTATAATAAATACCCTGAAAAACTCTGCTGTTTGTTCTTAATTACAGAGTATAATCAAATTGAATTTTTTTCTTTCTATTTATAAACAAACATTAAAATCATATAAGATAATGCGAAGCTTGTATGTTGAATATCATAAAAATTTGTTTATTAAATAGTTACATAATTACAGATAGGCCTTGATTAGCGCGACTTAAAAAATTGACGAAAACAAATCCTATGAATTAAAATGTTACAAATGGTATATTTTACTATCTTATAAACAATAAATATTTATTTTCCATTAAATTACTCATTCACAAAATTCTCAAAACACAAGAAAACCATAAGGCAGGGGTTCCCAAAGTGCGGCCCGCGATATCAGATCATCCGCGATCTTCAATTAATAAAGATAAAATTTATTTATATTTTGTAAAAAGTAAATTATCATATTATAATTAAAAATTGTTCAGTTAAAAAAATAGATGTATAAGTTCTTTCAAATATGTTTTCATTATTTGGAAGCAGTTATATATGCGGAAAAAATTTCTCAATAGATGTATAAGTGCTTTCAAATATGTTTTCATTATTTGGAAGCAGTTATATATGCGGAAAAAATTTCTCAATCATAAGTATTAATAAGTCCAAATTTTAAAATGACTAAAGGAAAAGGAGGTAACTTTTAATAATATTTAATAAAAATAAATAAATTTATTTCATTATATTAATAAACAAAATTTTGCGCTTCCGAAGATAAATTCCTGGATACGCCATTGATTTATATCATTCCGCTATAAAGATCACTTAACATTTATCAGAAGAAAAGAATATTTATAAAATATTAAATATTTAAATTAAGTTTCTATACTTTTATTAAATCACAATTCGGTACTTTTTTAAGACGACTCGATCTATAGCTACAACCATGTCGGGTAAGTATATCTATTTACATTCCTAGTACTGTATATAATATTTAAATAACCTGATTGTGGAACTCGTAATTAAATTTTTGAATAAAATAAAAGAAGTTATTGTTCCAAATTAATATCTGAAGTACTGCGACGGAAAAAGTAATGAATCGATTAAAATGGCGACGCGACGACAGACAAAATAATTCATATTTCTGCATATATTTTTGTATAATAATTATCTCGAACGATAATTACCATCTGTCGATTCGGCTGGGTATAGATTTATGAATACCAGTTATTTGTAATAGGTTATACTATATAGTGTTTAAACTTAGGTGTAAACACTGTTCAACCGAGAGAGTCTATGGAAAAATTTATTTCAGTCATTATATTAATAAATAATTATAATAATTACTAACTATACGTATTATAAATATGATACGAATGATATTTGCAAAATTTTTTAATCATTCAACCGTTTCAAATATAATTAAATCGTTTATTTCGTTTAATGAATTTAGACCAATATTCATTATTGATATCTTAAACAAAATTTTGAACTTTTACGAGTTTAGAAAATTTAAAAAAAAAGAATAAAATCGATGTGTCAGAGCAAAACTATACTTACCGTACGTGCGTTAAAGTGGAAGAAACTGTGCATAATATCTAAGAGAAATCTTAAATTATTGAAACATCATCCGAATGATGGAAAAGTTTATGTAAAAGTATGTTCAGTGTCTAACTCGATCCGCTGTTGCAATTACTGAGTCGGCTTTGTGTCACCGATAGTTTTACCTGGAGCCTCAAAAAATGGGGATGCCATATTAGGAACAATATACTCCTAATATCGCACGTTCTTCCTCGATTTCGGAAAAATTCGAAAATCTTGAGAAGTTGCTTAACAAAATCAAAACGTTTACTCGAAAAATTATTTTATAACATTTATTATTTATTGCATCTTTTTACATACAGTAAGACCCCGTTTAACGCGGAGGATACGTTCCAAACAAATCAAGCGCTAAATGAAACAGCGTTAAACGAGGTCACCTTAATATGTAAATAACGGATATAGGTGAAACAGTACAATGAATAAAAAAACATATGTATCAATTTTTTTATTTTATTTTGTAACGTATTATTACTATTGTATTATATTAATTATAGACATTTTTTATCGTTAATATCGATTTATATTCATAAATTATTCATGAAAATCAAAAATATTCGAGTAAATAATTTATGTTGGTGATGAGTTCTTCTTCATTTGATACTTTTTTTTTTTCATTATGAAGTCATCTAAGAGTCGTTTGCCTTTTCCTCTTTCATTCAGCAAGCAATTCTTGTCGATAGCAACATCGCATCCATGATACTTCGTCTTGCTTTTGAATTTCTATTGGATCATTGAATTTGGATCATTTTGTATAAACTTATCCACGATTTCCGTAATAGTGGCTAAACTTATTTTAAGTAAATTCGTTGCCAGTTCCTTTTACTTCTCATCTTCAAAAACACTGCTTCCTTGTCTTCGTGCGATTTCGAATTTATGTGAGTATAATGGTTTGAAGAATATCTCCAAAGGGAATCAATAAAAAATATAAAATTCGAAAAAACAGCGTTATATCGAAACAGCGTTAAGCGGGGTCTTACTGTATATATTTACGCCTACATTTTTGTTCGATAAATTCATTAATTATGTCTACATAATCTAGTGAAGATATTAGATCCTTTTCAATAATCGGAAGAGAGAGGGGATTTAATTTTTCATCAGTAAGATTTGTCCTTAAACCACTCGTTTCAGTATCGAACATACAGTGTACTTCAACATTGCATAGATAGATGATTTCTGGCCAATACGCCGCCTCAGACCCTGGTCGGCCTAGGTGTAATAAGGCCCATGGATACGTAATAATGAAAATGGGCCCGTCAGCATCTGTCTATTTTACCAATGGTAAAAGAGAAGTATGATCACGAGTTATTCACACTTTGGTGATATCGGTCGTCAGTTGAAGCATAGAGTTCAACTAGTCGGACCCGAACCCCTCTTGAAAAATGTCTGCAGGTGTGCGACCCGGAAATTGAACCAGTTCAGGTGTATGCGAACGCTTAACCAGGTAGCCATCCAACCGACTACATCAATGACTTTTATATATTAAATAATATTAACATTATATACAATATTCGGAACGTATATAATCTAGTAAGAGTTAACAGAATCAACACGATTATCAAAAACTGAATTCATTTCCCGAAAGTACGAATTATATAACGCGTAATACAAGTACAAAATGAATTTTATTTATATATCTTTATTGAAGAGACGGGAGCTTAAATTTCAGATAAATCACATACTTTCGAGCACCGATACTATTTCTTCTGAGAAAGAGTGCCGCACAATTGAAACACAATGACATTGCGGTGTAATAAACTACATTTTTCTCTTATTGTCAAAGATCAAAACCAGAATACAGTATTGCCATCTCTTCCATGAAATTCAAGCGTATGTTCTAAACAAGTATTATTGTTACGATTAGATTTAAGTTTCTGACATTTCCTTCCTATATATATATATACAATAATTTTTAAAAAAGTTTATAACCATTAGAAAACCGATTATCGATCGAGTTTTGGATTTAGCTTTATTAAAACTCTCCTCACTCGTGCCAAAAAAAAACAAATAAAAGCGAGTTTTGGATTTAGCTTTATTAAAACTCTCCTCACTCGTGCCAAAAAAAAACAAACAATGGCATAAAACCAATGAAAAGTCATCACTTTCAGTAAATACATATATGAAGTCGAGTCAATGAGGTGGCATTTCTTGCACGTGATTTTTATTAATACAGTACTGTACAATATTTTAAAACATTTATGGCTCAAATATTGAATTTTAAAGTTTTTTATAATGATATTTGAATTATATGCGCAACTCGCTTTCCAAATAACTACTTTTAATGGATTAAATAAATTCAAGATTCCTTTTGAAAATGGCAATATTCTATTCTATTCGGACTTATATACTTCGCTATATTCTTTCCCACTACTGAGAGACCGCTTTCGAAAAGAGGAAAGAATATGTAATAATAAAAATAAATTTAAAAAAAAAATTATTTAGATGCATAAACATGGAATAATTCTAACAAATTTTGACAAATAATTTAAACACTTTTTACGAATGGTAACACCTTTATCATCCGCGCTTAAAAAACGTAAATGAGATTAAATTAATTTAGAGAGATGATGTTTGAGAAAAGATGCTCTTTTTTCATTTTTTAAATGCGATTTATTTTAATTTAGTAAAGTACAGGTCAAATAATGTTAATGAACAGACACCGACCATACGTAACAATTAATAATACAAGTATTTTAAAATCGTATATAGTAGAGAACCACATCAGTAATAAAGACCAAATCATAGCATATATTTTATCCTTAGCTAGTGTTGTTTTAGAAATTGAACTAATTGTAGATGAGTACTGTTAAAAAGATCACATAGAATCAAATCCTGTTTTTCAATTAGACGATAGGGGAAAGATCTCTTGGTCAAGTTTAGTCTTATAAATTTGCATGTTAGTAAAAAGGTTGGTTCTTAGTCCGCGATCCGGTATTTTTATTAAGATGTCAGAATCACGCGTATTTAAATTAATATAATAATGAAGAAATTTTAGATCATAATAAAAAATTCGGTTATCAATCTTCATTTTTTGAGAAATCATAGAAGTTTGAATTTCGCCATTTTTAAATTGATAAATCTACAGGATTAAATTCTATTTTAATTCTGATTTATCGTCTTGTTGAATTTTTATAAAAATCAATTAAATAGTTCAGATGTTGTTAGTGAAAAAATGTTTGAAGTTCGAATGGTCGCCATTTTTAAATAGTTGAAGCATAACGAAGTATAAGTAATTTTTTTCCACGTAAAGTTTATGTTAATTTCTTATATTTTACAGAATTATCTTACTTGTTAATTCTTTTTATGAAATAGTAGAAGCAAAACTAATCAATCTTTTATCTGAAACTTCTCTATTTATTTATTTTTTTTTTATTAAACCATAAATAACAGTTTTAAAAATCTATATATTGGTCAGTGCTCGGAATTGAAAGGGAACGCGGAAAACGGAACTTCCCTTGTTAATTTTTTAAGCAAAGAATCCTTTTTAAATTTCAAGAAAAATTTTAAGTGAAAAAAATGTCCTCGCTTATAAGAACTTTTAAAAAATAAGTTTAAAATATATATATAGTCTGTAAACTTGCAGTTTTCCCTTCGTTTTCAACCAACGAAAACTGAATGCTTATCGAATAGCAATTACTCCCTTGCATCAGTGACGGAAAGACAACAGTAAGTTTTGTTTTCTTGATTTGATTGTTTTTTGGTTTATAATTGAGAATAATTCAAGTTTAGAACACAGAAATCAATTCATTATCAAGGAAGAGAGATTATTTACGATGTTCATCAATATTTTAAAAACGAGAAAGTTAATGAGCTTATACAGCAGGGGTGTCAACCCGTCGATTGAGGAGCGATATTTAGTCGATCTCTTGTTTATTCCTCCTTATAAATTTAATTAAAACTGAAAATATAATAATTTATCATTATTTTGTATTAGTTTTTACATCTTTTTAAGTGTATCGCTATTGTTTATTTCTTTTTCGTTAAAATTGTCAAATAAATAATTTTCTTATCATTTGGATGTAAAAATGAAAAGTTTCCAATATTAACTGATATTGCGCAAAATATTCTGTCGTGTTTCGGATCGACATATTTGTCAGAATTCGCTTTTTCAAATATGAACATCATAAAAAATCAAGAAACTAAATTACATATGATCATTTGGATGATTGTCTGCCATTGGGCACTTCTTTATATCAATCTGACTGAAAATATTGCGAGCCCAAACAATGCTAAATTTCACATTAACTTTTTTTTAATCAACCATCATTTCCTGTAACTCATGAGTTTGTAATCAATCTGTTGTTTTTTCTAACTTTGGTTTTCCAAAATACAGAAATAAATATTTTATTCCAATATATTTGTTTTATTTGTTGTTTTAAAATAATTAAAAGTGATAAATAAATTTTTAAATATACAAAATAATGTTTTTAGTTTAAAGTTTTTAGGGATGGGAGAGTGAGTCCTCAGAAGTGAGTGAGAGCATTTAACTGCATAGTTGTACGTAATCAGATATCAGGTTGGGGAACGTGATCTTTATAAGGCCGGGGTTCCACTATACCTGAAAACACGCCTGAAACTGAAACTGAAAGTGACGCAGCTTCCAGTTTGTACGCCGTATCTTCGCCAGAAACTCACCTGAAAGTACAGTAGAATCCAAAATTTTTAATGTTTCAGTTTCAGGTCTAACTACGTAGCCAATCAGAGTTTAGTATTCAATAGCTAAGATAGCGGTGCGCAGACCAAGAAAAATTTTCGGTTCAAGACTTTTAGGCTAAGAATCCACTACACCTGAAAACTGAAACTGATAACATAAACAGAAACGAGCAAAGTTATGTTTCAGGTTGCTTTCAGTTTCTGCTTGAGCTCCACATAAACATGAACAAGTCGATAGTAAAGCTCTGTATATAGAGCTTTAGTCGATAGAACTTTACAGCACAATCTAGTGGTAGAATTTAGCTCTTTCGATTGACTGACAAAAATGATCTTCAAAGTTCTATATTTGATTATTATTCAGTACGGAAAAGTGAACGAACGAAATATAATTAATAGGATATTTTACATACAAAACAATAAAAAATTTAAATATTTGAGAATTCCATCAAGCTTCAGAACGAATATATTGTCGTAGGAGGGAAATCACGTAACTACGTAAAAATAAGTCGTAGCTTATTTAAGTTGATTGCATTCGATTCGGAATGATAGATACATCTAAAATCGTTTAAATAATTGCATTCGATTCGGAATGATAAGATACATCTAAAATCGTTTAAAATGCTGATTTATCTAAAAAACCTTTGCAGAAAATAAAAAATCTTGATTCTGAGGCCCAAGTTTGGAGCCCCATAACTTGAGAATGGGGCTTCTGCCCCACATGGAATCTTCACCAATAAACTCGGGAATGTTTAATTAGGAAGGAAGAAAAAGGGAAGATCGAAATTCCGCTGGGAGATTTTCTCTTGTCATACTAAAAACTTTGATTACGTTACACTATAAGATCTACAGTATCGTTGTATATTAATCTAGCGAAACTTTCCATCAAGTCCAAATTTTGTGCCTATTGCAACTTAATGATACATCTTTATATTTTTTTCCTTCTTTATTTTAAAGAAAATTGTATTTTCGGAATTCTAAATAGTATTTCTAAGTTTCTCCAACGTTTACAACCTGCTTCTATCATTTTGTCTAAACTACGACACAAAAACGAGTTTAATTACGAAGAAAAATATTAAAATTATAAATCATTACTTTTTTTAATTTAAGATTCGTATAATCTGTCTGACTTAATTAATTATTTTGAAAGAAATTAATAAAATAAGAGCTTTTTACTATTCATTGCATTAAATGCGCAGAACCTAGAAGCTTTGAACCGAAAATTTTTCTTGGTCTGCGCACCACTGTCTTTGCTACTGAATATTAAACTCTGATGGTGTAGACCTGAAACTGACACGTTAAATTTATTTATACTGTATTTTCAGATGAGTTTCTGGAGAAGATACGGCGTATAAACCGGAAGCTGCGTCACATTCAGTTTCAGGCGTGTTTTCAGGTGTAGTGGATTCTTAGCCTTAGGTTCTGCGCATTTAATGCTATGAATAATAAAAACCTCTTATTTTATTAATTTCATTCGTGTTTTAAGTCAGATAGATTATACGAATCTTAAGAAATGATTTATAATTTTAATGTTTTTCTTCTAAATGAACTCGTTTTTGTATCGTAGTTTAGACAAAATAATAGAAGCGTGTTGTAAACATAGGAGAATCTTAGATACTGTATACTATTTAGAATTCCGAAAATACAACTTTCTTTAAAATAAACAAGAAAAAAATACAAAGATGTGTCAATAGGCTGCAATAAGCACAAAATTTGAACTTGATGGTAAGTTTCCCTAGATCAGTTATCTTATAGTTTAATATAATCAAAGTTTTTGTTACGAGAGGAGAAAAACTCCCAGCGGAATTTCGACCTCCCCTTTACCTTATCCTCTAATTAAACACTCTTGAGTTTATTGGTGAAGATCCCATGTGGGGCAGAAGCCCCATTCTCAAGTTAGGGGGTTCCAAATTTGGGGCTCAGAATCACATTTTTCTGGGAGCACGGCAGTGCCCCCGCCAAGTCGAGCAAGCACGGCCCTATCATCCTTTTCTGGAAGGAACTCAGGGTACTTTTGACACCTCTATATCTTTGTGTTGGAATTAGAGAGATAGTACTCTCTAACTTATAGATGTAAACTACTAACTTATAGATGTAAATTACTAATTTATAGATGTAAACTATCTTTATCATTTTAAAGATTTTTTTACATATTAAAGCGATTAATGAATACAATGAATATTTTTAAAAGAAAAAGAAAATTTTTAATTATGTTTTTCTTTTAAAAAATATACTTTATATTCATCAATCGCTTTAATATGTAAACAAATCATTAAAATGATATAGTTTACATGTATACGTTAGTAGTTTACATCTATACGTTAGTAGTTTACATCTATAAGTTAGAGAGTTAAAATAACTCTCTAACTTATAGATGTAAACTACTAACTTATAGATGTAAATTACTAATTTATAGATGTAAACTATCATTTTAAAGAATTTTTTTACATATTAAAGCGATTAATGAATACAATGAATATTTTTAAAAGAAAAAGAAAATTTTTAATTATGTTTTTCTTTTAAAAAATATACTTTATATTCATCAATCGCTTTAATATGTAAACAAATCATTAAAATGATATAGTTTACATGTATACGTTAGTAGTTTACATCTATACGTTAGTAGTTTACATCTATAAGTTAGAGAGTTAAAATATCTCTCTAACTTATAGATGTAAACTACTAACTTATAGATGTAAATTACTAATTTATAGATGTAAATTACTAATTTATAGATGTAAACTATCTTTATCATTTTAAAGATTTTTTTACATATTAAAGAGATTAATGAATACAATGAATATTTTTAAAAGAAAAAGAAAATTTTTAATTATGTTTTTCTTTTAAAAAATATACTTTATATTCATCAATCGCTTTAATATGTAAACAAATCATTAAAATGATATAGTTTACATGTATACGTTAGTAGTTTACATCTATACGTTAGTAGTTTACACCGATAAGTTAGTCGTTTATATCTACAGTATAAATTAATAATTTACATCTATAAGTTAGGGAGATAGTTTACTAGTTAAAAAATCATCTAAATGATTTTTTTTTTAATTTTTTAATCATTTTTTTTTATTTTAAAAATATTTTCTGTATTCATTAATCGCTTTAATATGTAAAAAAATCATTAAAATGATAGAGATAGTTTACATCTATAAGTTACAGAGATGGTTTACATCTACAAGTTAAAAATCATTTACTGTAGATTATTTTTTAACTTGTAAACTATCTTCGAGTGTGGATGCATAAAAAAATTTTGGAGGCTAAAAAAAGTGTCATTAAAAGCATAAATTTTAGTTATTGATCTAACTAATATTTCTATATTTTTAGATTTAAAATATATATATATTAAATATTTTTTTAATTGATGAATACAATGAATATTTTTAAAAGAAAAAAATGATTATTTGTAATCAAAAATTATGTTAGAGACTTTGGAAAATGTTAAATTTTTATTAATTTCTGCAGATAAAATGTTTAATTTTTATCATTTTTTTTTTTTACTTCATTAGAATCGATATAAAAATCGAAATAATTCGATTATAACACCTCTTTATTTATTTATTTATATATATATTTTTTTCAATTGTTCCTAAACGTAAAGCTCGAAAGCGAGTAAACAATATTATTTCTAAGAAAAGGTGCAGAAAGTACTGTTTACTTTCTCGAAAATCGTTCGAAATCTATTAATGTCGGAGTTGAGATTTCGAGTATTATTTGCACGTAAATGAATATTCTTATAAATAGAATTTATTCGCAAAACAACGAGTCTGTTCTCCGAAAAAAAAAAAAAAAAAAATATTAATAGCAAACAAAAGAAAAGTAGCAACTATACCACACTAAAAAAAAAAAAAAAGATATTAATAGCAAACAAAAGAAAAGTAGCAACTATACCACACTATAGTATCATTTTAAAAGATGATTTTAAAGCAAACAAGACTGTTTCCGTGTAAAATCTTTTTATTAAAATAAACCTACAAACATTTATTAACAACATTAAACAAGAAGTAGCGAATTGTATACATAAATAGTATTTTTTTAATAATTTTTTTTTGTGTGTCTTACTAAATATAGATTGTGTTCTGTACTAAAATACTTGAAACACTTTTTTTATTCGCTCATCGCCACAATAATATCCGACTTCCTACATTTTGTTTGCGTCATATTTGCTAATTGGTCCATTAGACAATTAGGCAGTTTACAGTGCATTCTCTTGGCATGACGCAACTGCCCATTCGATTGCCTGGGTTATTACATGTTATAACAACTGCTGCTTTACAAAACGTTATCAAGTTTCATGTGTAGTAGTAACAGCAACAACAACAAAAACAAAATGTGTTGTTTTTATAAATATATGTGTTTATAGTTTAAAAATAAATTAGTTATCCAAGTATAAGTCATTCAAAACTTCGACTATTTCTGTGTTAAGTGTGACGTCACTTAGTTACGTGTTCGGTTCGCGAACGGTCAGAGAGAACGTAGAATACTACCTGTATCGGTTTGGAAGGCTTATGGAGTGGAACTACGCCGTCACCCTCCACATCTATTGATGGTTCCCCCCTACCGAGCTGTACCGGCCCAACAGGCTTGTCCAACAAAAGACCTATTGTTCCCCTCCTATTGTCGAAGTCTGGGCTTGCTGTGTAGTTGTGTCGACGAGTGAGTCTCAGCCAGTCCGTCCGTTGAAGCCGATGGTGCGACAGTCTGGTGCGTTATCTCGTTTCATTTGCCAACTGCTTGTAACACGGATACTCTCTTGGTGGCGACGCTAGACGGTGCTGTGAGCGGTGTTTGTTGTGTGTGACCCTTACACGTGTTTGAGAGTCAGCAGGTGCTGTGGCACGCGGTGCCCGTATCCTAGCAACGAAAGGCGGGAAATATCATCCTGGAGTACAGGTGGTGAGTACTGTTTATGATCGAATAATCTACAGATTCGGAAATTATTCTCTACTCTACCTAAAAAAAAAAAAAAACGCTTTTGTTTAAAATAGTAGATTCGGAAATAATTCTCTACTCTACCCTAAAAAAAAAAAAACGCGAACTCGTTCGAGTTTAGACAGTTTGATTAATGGAAACACCCAAAAATATCTTCCACTCGATATCGGTTGTTACCAAAAAAAGAAAAAAAAAATTATTTGATAAAATAGAACCGAAACCTGTTCTTAGACTTTCTTAGAATTAACTTACCTGAATTTTAATTAGTTTCTGTTAAAAGTGAAACTGTTAACGAAAAAAAAAAAAAAGTTTACTAAACTGTTACGTAAGTGGTTTCTGTAGACAAAATTTAAGAAAAATAACCTTATAAACTTTTTTAGCAAAGAAAATAATGTAGGGGTTAACAGATTTTCGCGAAAAATACCTTTTCTAAAGCGTAATGAAAATGTTGTTACGGAAAGTTAACGAAGCAAGTAAAAAATATCATTCATTCAAAAACAGTTTTTACATGTTCATCGGCGTGATTAACACTCGCACAATTACAAAAAAAATGAGTTAAACAAAATTCAAAAATTTCCAAGTGAAGATCCAAAAAGTAGAGAGAGGAGGAAAAAAAAAAAAAAAAAAAAAAAAAAAAAAAAAAAAAAAAAAAAAAAAAAAAAAACAAAAACAAACTTTCTTGTTGGGATAAATCTTATTTGACTTTACAAATATAAAAGACCGATAAAAGTCTCAATAAAAAGAAGCAATGGTTTGTAATTTCTTCTTATTCTTATTCTTTTTTTTTTTCGTAAATCTTACTTCTTTTTAACTTAACTGCTTGGCTGAATAAGAATGACCCAGATTTTAAGTTTGTTGTTACAAAACACTTGATGAATAGAATGTCTGTCATGACGATGCGACGCTGAAGGATTGCACAAGTTTCGCATTTGCAACCAAACGTGGAAATTCCAAAATTTATACTTTTTTTTTTTTTTTTTCCTAACAAAAAAAAAAATACCTAAAAACTTAATTGTATCGATGAAACTTCATAAAAAAAAAAAAAAAAAATACCTAAAAACTTAATTGTATCGATGAAACTTCATTAATATTAATAGTTTGTTAATTATAATTCGTTAATTGTTCTTTCGATACATCTGTAAACTTTTAACATATTTAAATTCTATTATTACTCTCTATATTATCTGACGACAGCATCGGAAGTCAGTATTGACTTTATGGTATCAGATTATTATAGGATCCCATAGAGTTAATACTGACTTCCGATGCTGTTTATGATGATTTATAAGTTAGATGTTTAACGTTTAATTTCTCACTTTTATTATTTTTAAAAAATAATATATTTAATGTAGATTAATAATATCATTTAATAAATTATTGTAGTGTATACTTTACTAGCTTATCTTATACGTAGAAACTTGTATAAAACTTGTAAATATTTATACAATTTATTCCGATTAACAACTTGTACATACATATTTTAACAATTCTTAAAATATATTAACTATATAAAGATTTACTGGGATGAACTATATAAGATTTATATGTGAAATAAGTTAAATTTTAGAATAATTTTTAGTGATGCATTTATCGAGTATCAGTGGCATTTTGAGTGAAAAAAGTGCAATTTTTTGCTATTGTATGAAATTATAGACATCCTCCTATGATATGCCTTATTTATCAGGTCATAATTAAAATTAATTTCGATAAAACTACAAATGGTTTGCAGCATCAAGTCTGAAGTTTTCCTATATGAAAACACGCAAAAAATTTATATTCTCAGTTAAAAATAATTATCTTTCGACTTTGTAAAGTAAGATATTTAAACGTTTATCATCATGTTTAGTTCATTTAATTCGTATTGTAGTTAAATGCATCAGATAATCGGTGCTTTGACATGCAAATGAGACGTCAAGAAATTTTAAAGTTAGTTTTATGTTTAACCTATTTAATATAGATTTATATAAATTATATAATTTTATTTTAAAGAATATAATGTACGAAGAAACAGAGATTTCGATGAAAAATTTTATTTAATTTTTATTAAATTAAATTAGAATATCGTTCGTTCCTCGATGAGTTTCACCTGTTTAAAATGGAATCATCTGTAAATCTAATCGATGGAAATTTATGTTTATAATTTAAAACTGTTTTTTTTTTTTAATTTATAGATAATTGACAAATCAAAAATTTTGTCATCCATTATACTGCATCAGGCAAGTGTCACAACAATAAAAATTTGTTCATGTGTTTTTTATTATGTCATCTTTCTATTTTCATACGGTATCTAGGAATAAAAATGGAAAATTTATATATTATTTACACGATATTAATTGCTTATAAAACAGTAATTATAAAATTATAAATATTATAATTTTTTACAGCAGAGTTTTATTTAAATTAATTTATAAAAAGAAGAGAGGGAAACTATATCTTAATTTTGAACTACTCTTTGTTACAGCCTAGCATAATCTATAGGTAACTATGATATACTTTCAGTTATGTTGATATGAGAAAAGGATCTCTATGAGAATAATTTTTGTATGTTCTTTGATGTATGCAGTCAATTTATGCATTTAATATTTTTATAGTGAGCTAGATCGAGTAGAAATTTTGGAATCATTATTAGACAGGCGTTATAGACTTTGTTTATATCTATTAAGCTCAATATGTATGTATACAGTGACTATCAGAGAGGGGCCTCACGATTTTGGGGGCCTCAATTTATAACTCAATATGTTAGAAAATTATATATTTGTTTTTTTATACTGTACCAGCTTAAATGTTTGTTCAAAATTTGAAGTTCTTTATCAATATTTTCACTTTTCTTGTACACTTACCACTATATGTCAATTTTGTCTCCTCTTTTTTTTTTGAAGGGCCTTAAAATGTATTTGCTCTGAGCTTCGTATTTTCTCTGAAAGACTCTACATGTATGTATCATTGTTAACTTATAAAAGTGCATCAGAGTTGCGAGAAGATGGCTCAAAAATTGAGCGCTTTATTGGTGGAGTAGCGCAAATATACCTCATATATTTGAAAAAATGATTATGTGAATCGATACCAAAAAAGGTTTTTTATTGACAAAACTTCACTCCTATTATCTTTATGATGCCAACGAATTAAAACGTTGACGTTCAGACAGCTAGGAGGAACACAATAGGGATTTTTGTCTACTGAGTCATTTAAATCTATTGTAATTTTAACCACATTTTCATGATTTTTTTCCGATTATATTCTCATGAAAGATTAATTATTTTTTAATATTGGTTCTCTTAAATTCTTTTATTTTTTACTAAATTGAACTCATTTATTCCACTGAATCCAATGACGTGTCCAACTTTGGAGATTAGGCGTTAATCACTTTTCTGTTAATAATAGGGGCAAGTTATATTCCTTGCCTGATGAGTGGTTCTGAAATATGTTCTAGATATACTTTTCTGTTTAAATTATAATTTTAAAACAATAAATATTGTTATATTACTTAATTAACTATTTTAGAGTTTGATAAAATACCTGTGGCCAAGCTTGAGAGGAGAGAAGGTTTAAACAAGAATAAAAATTTAACTCTCTTAGCTACTTGGCAGGAAAAAAATAATTAATAATATTAAAAACGTTTTCTTTAAACAAAAGAAAAACGGAAAAAAGTTATTATTAACTAAATTGAAACCACATGAATAAATGAATTCATATGCGCTTACGGTTTCTGTGGTTCTTTCTATTTTTTTATACATAGCTTAATAATTTATAGAAATGAATACATAATATGCCAAGTGCAGATTGTTTACAATTTTAAAAATATCTATAAATAAAAATCAAACTGTAAAAGAAAAAGAAAACTTAGAGAAAATGAATTTTTTTTCCTACTTTTATCTCGATAGTTTTTTTTTTTTTTTTAAATATTATATATTTTAAAATAATTTTTATTTTTTTTTTTTTTTTTTTTATATAAATCCATTCTAAAATTAAAAATTAATATATAAAATATTGTGGCAGGATAAAAAATAAGTTTTATACTTATAGATTAACTACTTAGTCGTAATTTACAAGTAAAATAATTGATACAGTAATATAATTTTTTATATAAATTGGCTTACAGTGATTAAACATATCCATAACTAACAGTTGAAGCTAACATTACAGTACTGTAGTACACGTAATGATGGAATATTTTTCATTAATTACGTATAAAATATTCGTTTATATTCCTTTAATAATAATTATTATTATGTGCTTTTATATAAATATAAATTATAAGCATATAAAAAAATTATTAACAAAACTTTCTGAAGAGTTTAAATAAGAGAAACAAAATTTTTGTAATGTTTTTTATTAATTTAATTTATTATTTTTTATTTATTTCTAACAAAAAATAAAGAAAGTTTCCTTTATATAATGAAATCAACCTATCTAATTCATTCTAAGTATATTTAATGATAGCCTAAATATTATAATTTAATAATTTTTAAAAGAGTTTTCTAACTGAAATTTTCGAATAATTTTTCCATAAATTTTTGTTTCTCTTATTGTTAAACTCTTCAAATGTGAGAATTTTGTTAATAATTACTATTATTAAAGGAATATAACTGAATATTTTATAATTAATTAATGAAGAATATTCCATTATTATGTGTACTACAGTATTGTTAGCTTCAACTATTAGTTGTCGATATGTTTAATCATTGTAAGCCAGTTTATACAAAGAATTAAACTACTGTATCAGTTATTTTACTTATAAATTACGACGAAATAGTTAATTTATAAGTATAAAAGTTATTTTTTATTTTACCACAATATTTTATATTAATTTTTAATAAGAAAACTGTATTAAAAATTATTTATTAAGCAGTTACGTTTAATCTTTTTTTCCCGATTATATTTTAAAATTTAGTAAAAATTATTTTAAAATAAAATTACAAATCTTGAAATTGTAATGCGAATATTCTTAATTTTCTTTTTTTTAATCTGTGATGAAAATATTTATTATGAATTTTTTTTAATATTTTTATAATGCTTATATACAGTTCATCCATATATATATATATATATATATTTTTTTTTTATAAA
>AYEL01069095.1:0-22666 GCA_000484575.1 Olivierus martensii
ATAAACTGTCAACTGCATGAAAGATGTAAATGTTGTACGCATTACAATCAAATTTCTCGAATTTATAAAAAGTTATCATGATAAAATAATTGAAAAAAAAAATAAAATTTAATAAAAAACCTTCAATATAATTTTTATTGATATAAAATTCGAATATTTTCTGTTTATAACAAACGTTTTTAAAAGATTGTTTCACAGATTTACAATGTGTGAACTCTTATAAAAAGTTCGTTTTTATTGTTTTTTTTCTTTTTTTTTCTTATAAATCTAAATAATAAAAAATATTTTAGAGATTATTAAAATTCCGAGAAGCCGTATATAATAATTTATTAGAAAGAACACATTTTTCTTATCGAAAAGATAAAAATATTTCGTTCTAAACTGTTCGTTGAACCTTAAAAAGTGTAATTTTATACAAAATTACGACTTTATTCTATTAAATTTAACATAAATTACTGGAAAAACATCGTCGTCTGAATGTAACAGGTGTGGTTTCGTATATAAATTATTTTAATAATATTATATATCAGGAAGAAAAGGAAAGTGATTCTTTTATATAAGTAAAATCTCCTACCTGTATATAAATTTTGTATTCTGTTGTTGATCTTATTGCTAGAGTTGTGTGCATTTTATTTAACTAGATTTTTTTCTACTATTTTATTTTAATATTTGTATAATCTATTGTTCAGAATTATATTTGTTTATAGGTGTAAAAATCCTTATATGTGTACATTTTAATTTTTTTTTTTTCCATTTTTATATAAAAGCAGAACGATTTAAAGACTATTATTCATCCCCTGTATGTAGGTATTTTCTTAAAATAATTTATAAATTGCTAAAGGAATAAAGGAAAACAATTTTATATACAAAATATTTCGTTTTGATTGGATGGTTTCGGTTCTTTGTTCGAGTCATACAATCCGCTGAATCGTAAAATTTTTATAAGTTCGATTGTGCAGCATGTTTATAAGAATCATCACTAAATAAAACTAAAAATTGTTATTTTATTCGTTTAAAATAACTCCGAAATATATAACAATTTAATATAAATTTCGAATTAATTAATATTAAAAAAAATATATATAAAGAAATTCTAAGTTCTAAGATCGATATTTGGATTTTTTTTTTTTTTTTTTTCGCATTCTTTTCGTTGTTTTAGCGCGAAATAGTTTAAATATCGGGTTACTTTAATTATTTGTGTTACGTGAATTTTTTCAGTAATTGAACATTTATTAATAATATAGCTAAACATAATGCATAATTTAATATTTTAAATTATCCAGCGCAAGGTACAAAACTCAAATATTATTGACGAGAACCAGAATAGATTATAATTGAACTTAAACAGACTATAATACGGAAGTTATAATAAAAACAAAATATAGATTTACACTGTGCTAGCCTATTGATTTTAAGGAGTTAAAAATAAAAATAAACGTTACAAACTTAACCATGCATGCTTACGAAATTTGATCGAAATTATACGGATATAAAAAAATATATTTCAAGATTTCACTTACGATTTATACATATTTGATATTGTAACACTGAATATTGTATTGTATTGTAGAAAAGGGGGGCTTTACACAGCACTGCAATCACCAGTGGTCTATTGTGCACCCCCAATAGGATTATCCCATTAGAAGTCCCGTTTTAACCGCGAAAGACAGTATCTTCTTCAATGGGACTGTAAAAAGATCTTCTGATGCAGGAAAATGCAACCCAAGAAGATCACAACTTAGCCCTGAAAGGGCCACACATTCATACAAAATGTGAAGAGGAGTATCATCTCCTCCCTGACGTCTTCAACACTGAATAAATTCAGCAATCCCAATTAAGTGAAGATGTCTTCTAAGATAATAGTGCCCTTTAAAAATTGAGGTTGTAGATTTCTTTTTTTTTTAATTAATTAATTTTTAATAATTTATAATATATAAGTTTTGCTTCTAAACTTTTGCATTCATAACTTGAATAGTTATAATTTATGAATTAAAAGCAATTATGATCTCCATTCTATTGTGTTCTATCTGCATTGAAAGCTATTGTTTATGCGAATTATTGCAAATTAACTAATGCATATTATTTGTTTGCGTTATTAAGCCAAACTGTTTTAAAATTCGTCTTGCATAAATATCGATCAGAAAAAAAATGTTAAATTAATCACAATCTTTATATTAAAAATACCTGACGACAGCATCGGAAGCCAGTATTAAGTCTATGGGATGCTATAGTATAAGATCATTATAGGATCCCATAGACTTAATACTGACTTCCGATGCTGTCGTTTCTTATATATTTTAATTATAAATGATAATCAATAGTTTAACAATGCAAATAATAATTATTGTATAAATTTATTAAAATGTAAATATAAATTATTTGTGACATTTTAGATATGTGAACTCTTAACAATATTAAAACAACACGTTATGTCGATTTGCATAACAAAAGACAAACAAAAGCAGCAAAAAGAAATAAAAAATAATAAAAAATCACACGTTAAAAATACAATTCGATCGTTGTGATAAAAAAAAAAAATATATATATATATAACACCGAATTTCGAAAATCATTTTCATTATTTCATTATTATTATTCGCTTTTCTTGTGTTGGAAAAAACAAAGAAGTAACTTTTCATTGGCTCACACAACTGCAAGAATAGCATATCGATTATGTTATGACCACGCCCTTTCGACTGTCTTGTTAATATTACACTGCACTGTGTTTTCGTCGTAAACCACGCCTACTTCATTACTAAAGTTTGAAGTCGGTTGTTGCAAATGTTATTACACTTGTTACGACGGTCTTTAGGAGACTTGTTTTTAATTAAACACGAAGTACGAGTTATCGTTATAGGTTGTTATTTCTCCAACTTTTAAGTATTCATTATATTCTTAATATGCGGTAATCATTTAAATAATTCTCATAAATGTTTGTAACCATCTACGAATAAATTTTAAAATTGCATTTATTAATTAATAGAGACGTAATGGTGTTTAATAAAATTTGTAAAATAATTCGTTACGTGTTTATTTTTATTATTTTTAATAAATTTTAAAATATTAAAATGGACTAAGTAGTAGAGTAACAATCAAGGAAAACCTAAGGAGTAAAGTTTACTCCTTAGTTTTCCTTGATCGTTCCAAACGTTTTTCGAAGAATTGCTATTACATTCTGATAATTGTTCATCTATAGTTTTTACACAGTTGTTCAATTCTAAAAATGTCGTATTAAAAAATTGTTTTTGCTAGATATCGTTTTAGAGATTCGAATATAAGACGAAATATCTCCTTGATTCACGAATTATCGTGGGAAAAATTTGTTTGTACGATTTATTTAGGTGTGTATAGATGCATAACGAACATATATGATATACAGTGCATTCGAAGAGAACCTAGTCATCGCTTTCACTTTATATGGGATGAGACTGAGCTTCTTACGAACTGCATTGTGTGCAGTTGCAACACTGATATTTTTCTGTTAACTATACACCTAGTCATCGCTTTCACTTTATATGTAATGAGACTGAGCTTCTTACGAACTGCATTGTGTGCAGTTGCAACACTGATATTTTTCTGTTGGGCTAACTTTCGCATGGACTTGTTGGGACTACGTTGCATAGTAACGTAGTCCAAGTCCATGCGAAAGTGGAACCCAAGAAGTGGACAACAAACTTCTTGGACATACAAACTTCTTGGGACTATGTTGCTATACAACGTAGTCTCAAGAAGTTTGTACTGATAGTCTACCACTTCACTCATGATCCTTTACCGACTCCTTAAATTTTTCGATTAGTGCTATTACACTATGTCGATTAGGAACGACTATACCTGGAAATCTAACGGAAAGCTGGTCTTTCACTATCTGTGTGTACTCACCATGCTCACCATGATTACCAGCCTGACAGGATCATGGAAACAAACTGCTCACAACGCAGGATTGCCAACTTTTGCAGAAAACATTACTCGCAGCAAACAGAACACAATCCCTCAACATATAATCATGTATTTATTACAGGTGTATAGTTACTTTTCGAACGCATTGTATTTAAAGAGATAATAATAATAATAATAATAATAATCTGTGATTAAAATTATTTCATTTAAGTCTGTTGTCTCGTATGAAAGCATGAAAATTAATTTTGTTCCACGTATATAACACACAATCATCCTTTATTACACGAAAGGTGTTCTTACTAAAAACAAGAACAATTGAAAATAACTATGGTTAACTGAAAAAAAGAACACAAGAAAAACAATTAATTAACAAAAAAAGATGAAAGAAAATGATTTACGTCTGTGTGACGAATGAGATGATAAGTGAAGGTTATTTATTGTACTTTTTTCTCTTTTTTTATAATATTTATTTATAAAAACTATTAATTTTCTAGTAATTTCTTTTCTGATAACTGAAAAAAGATATTTTATATAATTTGCAAACTGAATTAATAAACATATAAAGCGTTATGACCATCAGATCTAGTAAAGTTACTATGCCCATCATTTTAATTGAATTTTATTCGCGATATAATCGTTTCTCGGATTAAAACTTTTAATTAAAATAATTTACACTCTTTTTAATATTTTTTTTTTATTAATAGGAAGTCGACATTAATCGCATTGATGGCGATAATTTTGCTAACAAGTATACGCTCTTACGTCTAATTTTTTATTTTTTTTTTTCTTAATTTAAGCAGCGAAAATATCGTTTTCTGTCCAAATATAAATTAGAATTGGGATTATTTTACATGGAAAATTTTACACATTCTCTTCTTTACGCTTATTTAAAGGTGTAAAATTCGATATAACCTTGTAAAAACAAAAAAAAAAAATGAGTCTGTCCATGTACAAAGTTCGCTTCGGTCTTAAGAGTTAATCTTTACTTTGCTGCTATATTTTGTATGGAAAATTTGTATTGGAAACAGCACAAGACTATTCTTTTCCCTTAAAACAATGGCGTACGGTTCGATTTATTTATTGTTACGAATGTTTTATACATCAGGATACACGGCAAAAATTTATTTTTAAATCAGTTTTTAGTAAAGTCTAACATACAGTTGGGTTATAATGAAAGAGTAATTGCATTATAATGGAAAATGCCTATGTAAAAATATCATTATCCTGTCCCCCTGCCACATACTAACACCTGCAAAACCAGCTCCGATTTCCGCAATCGAACGTTCCTTTCTGACATCGCGGCACATGATGACGTCACAGCAGGGATAGATAGTCACGCAGCGGGATGCATAAGAGACTGTTCCTATCCACCCCGCACACCACTTCTATTCCCTTCTATACACATCCTGAGTGAGACAATGAAGTGACAATCTCTATTGTTACGCAATAATAGAATACATCCTGTTGCTGTGTGTCCGTGTCTGGCTTACTCATACGCAAGAGGAGAGTTTGAAGCAGACACCTCTCTGCTATATAACAATTATTATTCGCTATGCAAGTCTTGGGGAAGTTGACAATTCTATCTCTCTCTCTCTGTTGTTGTTGTTGTTGTATTAGGCGATAAAACAATACGAATCACACCACGCGTGACTATAATGAAAATTTATATACATAAAACGAGTGTGCCATTATTAAAATCCATTTATTTATTTATTTATTTAAATAAACTCGTTTCGCTAGACCGTTAAACTTATAACGTACAGAAAAATTCGATTTTTTTTTTTTTTTAATTCCGTGTCTGTTGTTGTTGTTGTTGTTGTTGTATTAGGCGATAAAACAATACGAATCACACCACGCGTGACTATAATGAAAATTTATATACATAAAACGAGTGTGCCATTATTAAAATCCATTTATTTATTTATTTATTTAAATAAACTCGTTTCGCTAGACCGTTAAACTTATAACGTACAGAAAAATTCGATTTTTTTTTTTTTTTAATTCCGTGTCGTGATTTTGTTCTGTGCACTTATGTGCATCCTTAGAGTAGTGGGATTAATATTTTTTAATCCCTCTACACGAAGGATGCACATAAGTGCGCAAAAAATCTAACTTTCGTTCGTTATAAGTTTCGGTAATCTCGAAATTTTGTGATTTTTTTTTTTTTTTAATAAATTAATTAAAAAATCGCAAAATTTCGAGATTACCGAATTTCTGAAGCACGCAGTTAAATTTTTTTCTATTTAAAAAATTTATTTTCAATTATTATATTATAAATTTATGACTATATGCACCATAATGTATCTAGAAAGAAATTTTTTTTCATTATTATCCGGATCGCTTAATCCAAAATAAATGAAATTTATCAGTGGATAAAAAAAAAAAAATCAATAATGTTCAGGATAATTTAGAAGAGTGATTCAGTGCAAAAACGTTATTATTTCCTTGTTTGCCAAGCTTTTAAACAGAAAATAAAAAAAAAAAAATTGCAGTTACTTTCTGCGACAATGATCACTTTTTTTATGTTAATTGTTGCACACACAAATTTACATTTGGTCACAGTTTGATATAATGCATAATATTATTTTAATTTTTGATAAAAATTTGCATTTTGCACTTGTAAACAAGGTACAGTATCACTACAGAGTATAATATATTGTGTTGTGTTCTATGTTTAGCGTATCGCATGTTAAAAATATATATTTAGCTAAGTAATATAACCAAAATTAAACAGGAATCTATAGAAAAATAAAATAATACAGTGTGCAAATCTCTTAGAATTTAAATTCTATGTATACTTGTCTAAAGAGATAGACCTTGAAGAACAAAAGAATTGAAACAAAGCAACATCATTAAATTTTTTTCCCTGTATTCATCATTATGGACGTATTAATAATTTCTTGTTAAATCTTAAATTAAAAAATCTAATGGAGATTTTTCAGTTTTAGCAGAAATTTTTGTCTGTTTGCTTTCTGTCACAAGGACCTTTCTCTGAGATAAAAACCAATTTTTCAAGTGTAGCAGATTCGTCACTATTCACTATTCAGAAAGATAATCTGTTGATTGTATTCTTTGAATTTTTTTTTTATTAACTGAAAATGCTAGTTTAACAAGCATTTTTGTATAAACTAAATTTAAACTATTGGAAAATATTTGGTCACCTTATTTAATATGAATTTTCATTACTTAAAACTTGCAAAATGTGCATAATTTTAAGCACCAGCAATCAAATTATCCGATAGGTTTTATTATATAGAAAAAAATTCAGCGTATAATATATAAAATAAAACAGATACTTTAATGTTATCTTTCATAAATTAAACTACATTTTTATATCACATTCTAAATAAAATAAATTTACTCGTGATGTCCACAGACGTAAACTTAAAATTCTCTTGAACAACTTTAAGTATGTAAATATATAAATTTACACTGCAGTGAATAGAGGAAAAACTTTTCAGCAATTCTTTCAGTTTTTTAGGAAGGAGAATACGGAACAGTAACAGAAATTTTTAAAGAATTGCTTTAAAAAAATATTAATAATTTGTTTATACAATTTAATAAATGCAAAAATGCAATAATACAAGTACATTTATACAAAAAATTTGCCTGTATTACTTTACATAATTTACAAATAAGTAATATAAACTGCATAATATTTATTACTGCGCAATATAAACTGCATAATATTTTTTACTTCACAGTATAAAACTGCATAATACTTATTACTGCACAATACAAAATGCGTAATGTTTATTACTGCACAATATGAACTGCATAATGTTTATTACTGCACAATACAAAATGCATAATGTTTATTACTGCACAATACAAAATGCATAATATTTATTACTGCACAATATAAACTGAATGATAAATTTCATATATATATTATGCGTTAATAAACGATTATTATGAATTACCGTACTGCATTTATAGATTTTGAGCTCGTAAATAATCATAATAATTTTTTTAATGTTAATAATGAAAAAAAAAACAGTTGTATGGAACAATGTTTAATTTAATAAACCATCCGTGAAACACGCCGCTCTATCACTGAATACGGTAGACGACGCCATTTTCTATGTTTCTCGAGCTATCAGGAAAGTTATTCTGTTGATAAATCTGTTTAAATTATTTTTATAGATAGTTAACATTATAACGCATAATTACTTTAAGCATTTTAAATATATTTAAATTCGTTAATCAATAAACAAGCTCTTGAGAGTAGTAACAACCATTAATGGTCAGTTATTAAGTTCGAGTTTACAAATGTCGAAGTTAAAATGTCGACAGTTTCCGTTTTTTTTTTTTTTTTTTTTTCTGAATGCATGAGAAGTTACGTTAAAAGGCATAATCAAAAAGAAATATTTTTATTTTATTCCTGTGAAAAACTGCTTGTTTAAAGCTTTTTTCTTCTTGTTTGCCAGAGAATATAATTAACGGAACCCACGTAAAGAAAATTAGAAACAATCAATATTCACAGTTTTTATGGATGAGCAATATAAATTTTTGATAATTTTAAGAGTGATTTATTAAGAACAATAGGTGTGAAATGTCATATTTACTAAGGAAGCCATTTAGAAGTACAAAGTAGTTTTGTAGGTTCCGTGGAATTATTGAACTTATCCCATGCTTTCGCTCACCTTTTCCCTTCCTTTGGCCCTGAATAAGGTCCCGCTCCACTAAACGGGTCAGCCCCAAGTTCACTGCACCTGAGTTTTTATCCCCCCGTTTTCATCGATAACCCAAATTCTCGCATTGATGCTTAAACCGGTCAAGTTTTATGCACTCAGACAATATGCACCGTTTAAAAATTTTGCATGACAACATCTATCATGCGAATTAAATGAAAACTCGGTTTTAAATGAATAAAATTTTTATTTTTTGATCGCTCTACAAACGACGTTCGACTTCATCGTCGCATCGACTCCTAAAAAACCAAAAACTTCTTCTTCATGAGTTATCAATCAAGACTACATAATTTGTTATAGTTACGAATATGATATCGATTGTTTAAGCACGGATATATCTCGTTATAATACAGGATATATTAAAGAGTATTTCGTAAGTTTAAAGGATGTATCTTTATTGCATAATATTGATAAAATGTTTTGTAATACCAAGTCGAAAAAAAAAAAATAATAATAAATCTTGACACAAAATAAGTTTAAGTGCAATCTTTCAAATGCCCTTAATAATTAAATCGTTTTATTAGTTATAAACACTTTAGTGTAAAAGCATCCGAATTCCCAAACTAAAATATTCAAAATTTTGTTGCTATAACAGCACAATATTACTGCTGAAATGACTAAATATTTTTTTTTACTGAGGCCAGAAGTGTAGTCTAAACTTAGACTTAAATGATGTTTAATTTAGGCCAGAAAAACAAATGAATATAATAAAAATAAAAAAGAGTAAATTTTGCAAATTCGGAAACCGAATGCTGCAACTATTGCTTTTTTTTTTTTTTTTTAACGATTTAAACTGTTAAAACTCGTTAAAAAATAATTTAAATCATTCACGCACGGAAGGTAGAGTTAATAATACATTTTTACATTTAAATTAAATTAAATTTTTTGTGGGTTCTTGGCAACACGAAAGGCGTTTTAGTTTCATAAATTGGAGTCGAGCGCACTTAAGGAAAGATGTAGATCCATTTGTTATTAAATCTTGTTAAACAGATTTAGTTTCAGGTACGATAAAAAGAAAAAAAAACTGGAAAACTATTGTTGTAGCTATGAATGAAAACCTGGACCATAACCTTGTTGCTCTCGTTGGTGGGGTCAATTTGCCGGTAAGGCATTTCCGTTTCTTGATCATTGGTCTGTGTTTGCGTAACTCTTACATAAACCGCCTGATTTATTTATAGCAGAGCCTGTTCTGAAAACAAAATACTTTGGGCAAACCAGGAAATTTTCTAGTATTCAAAATGGTGTTCCATTTAAGATACAGACTTCTAAACGATGATCGTGTCTTCAACGTGAAAGATATCGATAAAAAACTGAAACTTCTTGGAACACTAGAGAAAAATTAAGTACCGTAACATTGTGTTAATTTAAAAATTAAATACGTCATAATATATTTAACGAATGAGAGACACTTTATGTTACTGAATTTATGTCAAATGCAGTGGTGTAATTGTCAGAATTTATACAAAATTTGCTTTTGTATCAAGTTTAATCGACTGTAATTCCTGTTTATACTGTATAGGATGAGCATATCTTACATTATATTAATAACAATCAATCAAAAATTGCAAGAGAATGATAACATGACAAATGATAACATTCTCTTACCATAAAAAAAAATTTATGCATCAATGTTAAAAATTTAATACATCTAGTTGCGTTACGTGTTAAATGTAAAGTATACAGTTAATCTATATCAAAAACAATAATAAGTAATGAAAAAATTAAGATTTTATGATACATACAGCGAAAAAAATGAAGAATTTAGCGTTAGCATGAGCACGACAAATTTAAAAAGCATGGAATTCAACTCTTAACCAAAACAGGGGAAAATTTAGAATTTAGATGCTCAGTGACTCAGCTGCTATGTTACCTTTTAGCGTAGGATTTTTTGGAGAAAGATCAAAAAATAATCAAATTTACAACGCTGACGAAAACTTGTTAGTTCTGGCTAACTTTACTCCAAAAATTTTAGTTCTGTTTAGATTTTAAAAATCTTCCTGTAAAGTGTTTACAAAAGTCCAAATAAGTTAAAAATTATTAAACTGAAACGCACACTAGCATCACGGTTTTATTCCTTTAATCTTAGTTTTATTCCATCAACATAATCAGCGGAAAAAAAAAAAAAAAAACAAAAAATGCGAATGTAAACTATATCATAATATTCTTTCATATAAATTATTTGAAGTGTAAAGAATGTAAAGCTAAATATGAAAGCCAAAAATAATTTTATATTTGAATCCAGAAATGTTTCCAAAATCATTAAAGTTTGGCTGAAATATTAAAAATTACTCTACATTATTATTCTCGATATATCAATTTATCGATTTTATCGATTTATCGATAAATTATAAATTCATTTCAATAATTATAACATAATTTTCATTAATGATTATACTTATTACATTTATCGTATGGATATATATATCCATCATACTTTAATGAAAATTGTATCAGAATTATTGTAATGAATTTATAATTTATCGATAAATCGATATATCAAATATCGATAAATCGATAATTGATATATCGAGAGTAATAATACAAAGAGAGTAATTTTTAATATTCTAGCCAAACTTTAATTTTATATACATATAATAAATATAAATATATTTTCTAAAATCTAAATCAAAATATTAATTCGCATGCTGTCCGCAATTGATAAAGTAACCGAACAGTTGTTTACACGATGATAAAATGATTATAATTTTACTAAATAAATTTTGTTTTAGCTGTGAGCCAGTATTCCATAATTAAATATGACTGCTAGTGTCCAGTTTCAACACTTGTTTTAAACGGAGAAGCGATAAAGGAGTAACTTCAACTGAAATATTGTTGTTCGACAGCTGCGAGAACTAGCATTGAAGTATCACATTTCCGGAACGAGTACAGTAATGGCATTCCTGATTTTTTAACAAATGCAAATTATATAAGTTATGATCATCCTTAAATATCTAACGACAATCATAATCTTTAAAGTTTATTGGAATTTATAACATCATCATATTATTACACTTCCAAGTATTATTAGTTCAGATAATTTGAGAGTATAAAATTCATTAAAAATGATGGATATATATATCCATACAATAAATATAATCATTATTTAATGAAAATTTTGTATTATAATTATTGTAATGAATTTATAATTTATCGATAAATCGATATATCAATTATCGATAAATCGATAATTGATATATCGATAGTAATGATATAAAGATAGTTTTTTTTTAATATTTCAGCCAAACTTTAATGACTTTGGATTCTGTACTTTAAATGCAATTAAATTAATTTTTTTTAGAGAATCTTCATATTTTAATAATTTAAATAATTAAATAAGACTATCTCTACTTCTTTTATTCATCATATTTACTTGTTTCAAAGAAGATCCATCCGAGAAAGTTCATTTGCTTTTGGTTAGATTCATGTAACTAAATAATGAAAATTTAATTAATTTTAGATAAATTAAAATCAAGATTAATTATTCTTAATACTATAAATTTAATTTAATTCTTATATACTGTTAAAAATGTTTATTGAGTAATTTATTGTATATATTAATTTTAATTCATAAAATTCAGTTGCAAATAATATAATATTTATTAAATGAATTATTAATTTCTCTTGTCTAGTTCGACAAATATAAATTCATTATAATTTTCTAAATATATATAATAATAGGTTATTCGTTATCCGTGTCTTATAAACTTAACCCCATATTAATTATACTTGTAATTCGTGAAATAAAAAAAAAAAAAAAAAAATAAATTAAATTTTATAAATTTATATTATAAAAAAAAAATATTTATATATATAAAAAAAAAAAAAATTATTATTAAATTTATAAATATGCAAATGTGTTCGAGTAACTTAATGTATTAATAGAAATTTCTCTATTTATATATACGCTTATTTTTAGAAAATTTTATAAATTATCATTGATTTATGAACTTAAACGTGTTATTAAAATATATAAATGCTTGGAAAAGTATTGCGGGAAGCACGCTTTACAGGGGCTACACGTTTAAATTATTTACTGATGTAAGAATTTATGCTAAAAATTATCATCCAAAATTGAGTGAAATATTATTTTTTTTAGAAGTTTTTATTGCTTCGTTTAATAAAAATTTAAAAAATATTAATTTTTTTACAGGCTATATATATAAAGAAACCATTATAATGGTTTCTTTATATATATAGCCTTTAGGCGTGCAAGCGACACGATGCTGTACGATGCAATACATCGCTATGCTACGCTACAAGCGACAGTATCCCACGAAAAGCGAATAAAAAATGTTATCGAAAAATTATCTTCAAAATGATAAAGTTATATATTAAAATTAATAAATTAATTTTTACAGTTTATTATTTTTCTTTTAAAAAATTTAGTTATTTTTTTTTTTTTTTATTTAGACTTTAAAATTATAAATTATTCTTTTTTTTTTTAATTTAGATAACACTCTCTTAACTTTTGTGTGCATTATTAAATTCAATGCTTATAAAAAATCAAATTTTATAATGTAAAAATTATTAGATATAAAAGGTATTTTATAAAGAAATCGAAACTATCTTTTATTTTTGTTTGGAGTTTTAGTTTATGAACAAATTCCAAATGTTGAACACAAAAATATGTCCAAATTTAAAGAAAAAAAAATATATAAACTGATACAAAATATAATTTTAAGAATAAAATCCTACATTATGGTGTAGTTTAAGAAGTTTAATTGCTGTTATGATTATGGAAATTAATATTGAATATCAGCATAATGTAGACAAGATATGTTAAATTGCTGTTATGATTATGGAAATTAATATTGAATATCAGCATAATGTAGACAAGATATCACTTTATGCAATAACTCTTTAGTATGTAAAAATCACCAAATTTTTAATTATTTTTTATAAGATTTCCAGTTTTATATAATGATGTTTCTCTTTCTTAATAAAATCTGAAGTTTTCATGAACAGATATAACTAAATAAATCATTTTTTTTATTAATCCAAATTTAAGACGATGTTCTTGTAAAAAAAATTCTTGATTCCAGAATGTATTAATTTACATAGGTGCATTATTTTTTGACAGAAAGCAGGTCATCTAGTACCTGTTGAACATTTTATTATTTTAACAACACTTCATGCCCTCCTGAAACAAATTTGTATCCTCAGGACTTTACAACCTTTAATATTATCTTTTCCATGCCAAAATAAATTTTTAATTATTAATAATTTAATTAGGAAATTCATAATTGTATATCCATATATATCTTTTAAATTAAAACCGTTTAATAATTTTATTTGGTTAAAAAAAAAATATTCTTGTTTTTCCCTTCGTGGAATATAATTTTATATAGTAAGAGTAATTTTATTTTAATTATGCTAACATAAATTTTTTTTTTTCATAATATAAAACACTATTTTTATATACAAAACAATGATAATTTTTAAATAAAAAATTACTTACAAAATTAAGAACGTTAATAAAAATAATTAATGAATAAAAAATAGAGTAGTTTAGCAGATTATTTGCATGATTATTATTATTTTTTATGCTGTTAACAGCCATTTAATATAAATAATTAAAATATAAACGAGTAATTTTATAGTCAAAATTTTGGAAACAATGAAAATTGCTTGATATATAGCAACTAATTATCGAACGTTGTACCGTTGGTTTTATTTATAAAACAAAGAATAAAAGTGAACACGGTTTTCTTACTAAACTTAATACATTATACAACCATACATACAGCTTCGTGTGTATAAGGCACAATTCACTCAACATTATCGGGTCAATACACCTGTATAAAAGGTGTTTGTTGTATATACATAAAGGTGCAGGACCACTTGTACAGGTGTGCTGTGAGTAAACAATAGCCACCGCGAAATAAAAACGTCCTCGGGTCGAACAATAACATAATGCACTAAGCTACTTTCCGAACGGTTGCACGCGTACAATGTGTCATTTCGTTTCTCTTCTCCGTGGACCTGCTTTGGGTTTTGTCTTCCCTACCCACTCAGTTCCTATTACTGCGATTTTTGTAGCATGTCATTCAATACACGGTTGCATGGCAACCGTGAAACTGTCAGCGAAGCAATTACTTCTCTATTCTCATTTGCAACATATATCACATAGAATTAACAGCAAATATTTTATTCGCAATTGTAGTTCTTTATGAAAAAATCTTTTTTTTTTCCACCTTAAAAATTGGAGAGGGATTTAAAAAAACTAGACAAAATTATCGGATTATTTTTTATAGAGTTTACATTTATTTAAAAAAAAAAAATTATTCGTTCGTTCAAGGTTAACTTGAGAACGGAAAAGTCTAGAAGAACTCCATACCGAAATAATTGCTATATAGGTTAGTTTAGTCACGTTTCGGGCCAAAATTTCGGCCCCCTACAACTAACACAAAGCATTCTCCAGTTTAGCTTTGTTCCGACTGCAACAGAAAATAAAAAAAATAAGATAAAATAGATTCGACATCTGGCAAAATAATATAATATTTCTAAGCATTTTAAATAATTTTTGCTCAAATTACTTTCATAAATTTTTGCTTTGTAAAGTAAAAAATTTAATGCTGTAACTTTGCTTCTTGGTAGAAAAAATTTAATACTGGATTTTTGCTTCTCTATACCACGCTAACGTCATAAAAACTATATGTGAGGTAAGAAAACATCTGATTCAATGAATTTTAATCATTACTAATAATATAATTAATTAATTAATTAAATTTATATCGAGTAAAAACTCGGCACATCTCGGATTTTTTCTCGTATTTTTATTTATGGAATTGTTTCAATATTTTTAATAAATATTTGCATAATTTCAATTTATAAAATAATAATGAGATTGAAAATTGTAAATTTATATAAATATATTCTTCAGGAAACTTTAAATAAATAAATAAATAAATTATTTCTCGGAAAACTTGATTATGCCGATAACTATTCAACAGTATTCTCCATAACATTATTTATTATAAAATATGGCACTATATATAAACTTTATAGAAAATTTCTTTCTAGATATCATGTGATGCCTTCATTAAGAAACTGGATTATAAACAATTATGTATATCTTCCTTTTTGACTACTTCAAATACTAGTTCGACTCACATCCGGATTTATGCATAGGCATTTGAGGCACTAACTGGGGCCTCGTCATCAAAAATGTGACCTTTTAATATATTTATGAATAGTGTTTCTCACACTAACCTGTTGCATCGAGGTACACTTTAGTTTATTTTTCATGCTTAACTTGTTGCATTAGTGTCACGATGATGGTATTAAAAAAATCAGTTAGTTTAAAGTTCAACTCGATATTTTAACTATGTTCTTCCGTCATTTCTTCACAATTTGTTGAATTTTTAAAGCATTAAAAAAAAAATATTTTCTAACGTATTTTAATGAATAGATGAAAGTAAATCCAGTGGTTCGACTGATTTAATTGAGTGTAAAACAACTATTGCGTGAAGACACTATGTCGTGCAAGAAATGTTTGCTTAACTGATTTATAAGTAGAAACTGTATGAATAGATACTTCTGAATTTTTCTTTATTGTTAATAGTGTAAGTTATTTACAGAAAACTCTCAAAATTGTCCTTGTAACATGAGCATAATTTTATTTTTCTCTACTGAAATTTTACGAAATCCTCTTCGATTGTTTAAGATATTGTGTGATGGCGTCATCAAAGACGTTTACGTTATTTTATGATGTTTGCTTTCTAGAAGAAAATATATATTATAAAGAATGAAAATCCGATTTGTGTCATCTATTGTTGTTTAGAAACTTATAATTCATATTGGAAAGGATATATTATGATAATAGACAATGATTTTTGCAACGAAATTTTTATAGACCTATTAACCTATTTTACTTCAGAATTTCATAAATTTCAAAATTCACAGAATATTGTATATGTTTTTATTAAAAAAAAATCAGTTTTGATGGTTTGCAATATTTAAATTTATTCATAAATCATCATAAAGTTTCACTAGAAAATGAATGAAGAGAGTGGTGCATTGTATTGACAACTCGTTCGAATTTTAACTTATTTTTTTCTGTAATTAAAAATTTTTAGTGTGTCAATCGTAACATAAAAAACAAGTTCTTAATTTAAATCACTTCAATAAATAATAATAATAATAAGTTTTGATAGTTAATACTTGAATTTATCATTAAATCATCATAAAGTTTCACTAGAAAATGAATAAAGAGTGGTGCATTATATTGACAACTTGTTCGTATTTTAACTTTTTTTTTCTATAATTAACAATTTTTATGTGTCAATCGCAACATAAAAAACAACTTCTTAACTTAAATTACTTAATCGCAACATAAAAACAACTTTTTAACTTAAATCACTTTAATAAAAAATAATAAGTTTTGATAGTTTACAATATTTGGATTTATCTATAAATCATCATAAAGTTTCACTAGAAAATAAACAAAAAGTGATGCATTGTATTGACAACTCGTTCGAATTTTAACTTATTTTTTTCTGTAATTAAAAATTTTTAGTGTGTCAATCGTAACATAAAAAACAAGTTCTTAATTTAAATCACTTCAATAAATAATAATAATAATAAGTTTTGATAGTTAATACTTGAATTTATCATTAAATCATCATAAAGTTTCACTAGAAAATGAATAAAGAGTGGTGCATTATATTGACAACTCGTTCGTA
Source organism: Olivierus martensii (assembly GCA_000484575.1). Taxonomy (NCBI): domain Eukaryota; kingdom Metazoa; phylum Arthropoda; class Arachnida; order Scorpiones; family Buthidae; genus Olivierus; species Olivierus martensii. Next base: position 17,276 of record AYEL01069095.1, read on the forward strand.
TTTTAACTTTTTTTTTTCTATCATTAACAATTTTTATGTGTCAATCGCAACATAAAAAACAACTTCTTAACTTAAATTACTTCAATAAGAAATAATAATAATTAAGTTTTGATAATTTACAATAGTTGAATTTATCTATAAATCATCATAAAGTTTCACTAGAAAATAAACAAAAAGTGATGCATTGTATTGACAACTCGTTCGTATTTTAACTTTTTTTTTCTATCATTAACAATTTTTATGTGTCAATCGCAACATAAAAAACAACTTCTTAACTTAAATCGCTTCAATAAAAAATAATAATAAGCTCTCTCTCTCCTTTATTTATTAGTAAAATAATAGAATTCGGTAAACTTGATTATAATTTTACGATGTCGTTAACATATACAGGAGATTGCACGGATGATAGGTCATACAGAACAATGACGTAAAAAAAGAATATTTCTGTGTATGGAATGTGTATATGACATTAAAAGCATTTAACTCCACGTGATTTTTACATACTGGAGAGATAAGTCGTCTGTTTAAAAGCGTGACTAAGGTATGCTTCAAGACGTTAGTCAACGTGACTGTAGTTGTTTATTCGTCCATTCGAGCAAAGAATTGTCTACTCACATAACAGGACAGATCGCATTTCGGTAACTTTATCTAGCTTTACGTATCGTACACTACTCCCCTTGTAATTAGAAGGTCAGATTTTTATTGAATGATTTAACACGATCGGTGGTATTATGGTTTTACTTTGAGCGGTTAATTGAAACGAGATGGGTCGAAGTAAGGTGCATAACTGCTAGAGAAAGTTTGTTTTTCACGGTAGATAAATTTCTCAACTCGGTGGTGACGTTGATTGATAAATTTTAAATTCATTTCTCGTCCCTCTCTCTCTCTCTCGCTTTAAAACAAAAATTATTTTTAAACAAAGAAAATCAGTCAAGAATTAAAGTATTATCCAAATAGAAAACATTGTAAATATTAAAGAAAAAAATAATAATAACTTATCAATTTGAAATCCTTTATAAAATACAGGCGCTCCTCTTCTTACGTAAATCGGTTGTTCGTAACTCAGATACTGTTATTATTTTATCTAAAATAACTTTATATAATCTGTATTGTAATATAATTCACAACTGGAACAATTAAAAATTTCTTATTTCATAGATTTTAATGAAAATTTCGAGTATAAAGCGAGGAATTTTTGGTGTAAACGCTGCCATCTTGAAATACTGACGTAATAAGTAAAACAACTGTATAATTTTAAATTATTTTGATTAATAGAGTAATTTTCTACTATATTACTTAAAATTATTGAAAAATTTTTGAAATTTCATGAAATTTGAAAATAAATTTTAACCTTCGTAATTAGAGGAGCGCCTGTGATAACCAATGCAAACTGATTGTTACTAATTGTTCGATGAAGTAGCAAGCAATATTTCAAATTCAGATAAAAATTAATTTTAGAGATATGTTGCAAGATATATTTGAAAAATTTGCTGACATTTGTAATAAAAAAAATCCTAAAATGACTCCAATAAAAAAATCATCGAGTGTTTTACTTTGTACATGCTCCAGTTAATTACTTTCAAACTTTATAAATATATATAAATCTGAAAATTGATGATTAATACATGACTAAAGTGAATGTGCTATTGAACTGAATTTGAAAATCTTTACTTTAATTTTTTTTTTATTGGAGAAATAATATATTTTTTGTTATGTGAACCGTAAAAGTAATCTCAGGAAAACAATATCAAATGCTAGAAATTCTGAGATGAATTCATTGGCAATTTGAAAATTCATATATTGTAATTTAAATAAAATGATTTCATATTTATAATGTATAAACTGATATTCCTTTCTCATCTATTGATTTTGTATTAATATCAAAGCAATAAATATTAAAAGCAAAATTGATATTGAAACACATCAACTTTTTATATCAGAAATTTTCCAAACGATGTGAAATTATTTTTCTGCTCTTATGAAACGTTTATAAGTAAGATATCATTATTAAATTTGTGAATTATGCGTAGTTTTTGTTGTAAGTTTAACATCTTAGATCATTACGAAGCATCTGATTTAACTGAAACCATATATCGTATACAAAAATTTGCTCTATTTATACAGTTTGCAGTAATTTAAATATATTTAATGAGCTATCAATTCCAGTATAGAAATGAAAATTTTTTCTGAAAATTAAAGATCATTTTCGATATATATAAAAAATAAAAAAGCTATTTATTCGATACAATTTTGCATTTTGAAATCTTACTTATTTTTTTTTTTTAGTAAAGAAATTGCGTGATTAAAAGGTGAGTCGAAGCATTAAATAACTGTGTTAACTGGTACAAAACTATAAAAAATTTCCGTGTAGCAGAAAAAACTAACATATAATTAATATTGTTTCTTTTTTAAATGTTGTACAAGTGAAGAATTATACATTTGATCATATTATGAATATAATATAACAATTGTATACGTTTGTTATAGCATAAAACGAATATGTTGCAAGATATATCTATACTATTGCCAGATCTATTGGTAAATATCTGGCTAAGTTATAGATAAAACAATTAAAAGACAAAGTAGAAACTTCAATATGAATAATATACTTTGATTTAATAGAAATTTCAGCATCAGAAGTCAGTATTAAGTCTACTGGATCCTATAGTAATCTTATTGCTATATAGGATTACTATACTGTCCCATAGACTCAATACTGAATTCCAATGCTGTCGTCAAGCATATTGGCTAATTGTATGTTAATAATATTTTTACGATAAAATAATTGTTGACATTTTAAACAGAAATGTAATTTTTAGTTGGTACAAAAATTGCTCCTATAGATCTACAGATTAAAAATTTTTTGTTAGAATCAATTCTGATTTTAAGAAACAGTGAGATAATCACTTTATTCTTCTGAGGTATATCCTTGTAGTAATCCTTAATCTGACTATAAATGATGATGAGGTCTTTAAATATCTCGATTATGAACAATACATGTTGTATTAATAATTTTCAAGGCCAGTTAAGGCCTTGAAAATTCTTAATGCAACATGTATTGTATTAAGAGGTTTTCTAATCATCTAGAGGGTTAGAATAATGAAAAAAACATGTTTTTTCATCTTCAATGTCACGATCACTCTTTGACTATTCGATAGATATTTATTTCATGAGCAATAATCAAAAAGCTTAAGAGCAATACAGAAAAACCTCAGAAGCTACAGAGTTAACTTATGTGCTATCTAAACCATCTTTAATGGCACGATTAATTGGCTAAATTTCGTAAAAATTTATTAATTAATTTAAAAGATATTAATAAATTATCTCAGTAATTTGAAAGTCCGCCATTTTTAAATGCCAAGGATATACAGTTGAAACAAATGGCTTCGAGATCAACTTTAATAGCAGAAGAAATTTAAAAACAAATTTTTATAATGAATAATTAAAAAGTCATTAACTCGAGATATACAATAAACAAGAGCCACAGAAAATCATGAAAGACACTGATTTTATTTGAAAATATCTAATTATCTTCAAAGTCTTTAAAGATAATTTTGAAGTGATAATTTTTTTATATCATATTCTCATGAACATTCTGCCGTGCTCCGTACAAATGATGCAATAGACTGTCATTCATTTTTATGACATCAGGTGGCGACTCGACATCAAAGAAGAACTGTCGTTTTCTGAAAAGATTACGATGCCACCTGCGTCAAAAAGTTAAAGAAAGATCAGAGAAAGACGGATCTTTAGTTCAAAGTAAAATGACCAAGATTGAGCCACTCGTTTAATCAAATTTTTACGAAACAATACCTTAAAACGAGTAAGAATTTTTTTTTCCAAATACTGGCTTTGTATCAAATTTCCATTATTGATAAATTTGACTGACGATTAAATGCCATGTTTCCTTTATTAGTTCCCAGAATTATATTGTAAATATTATTAGCCATAAATCATAAGTAATATTTTTAATTTACATTATTAAATAAATAAAATATTTCCAGAATTATATTGTAAATATTAGCCATAAATCATAAGTAATATTTTTAATTTACATTATTAAATAAATAAATATATTAAGCAAGAATATTTCTTACAGATAATTTACACGAGTTGCGAAATTCAAATTCAAAGAAATATTCAGGATAACAAATACTGTATAATATATTTCCCATAAAAATTCGCAAGTATTTATTAAAAAATTATGTTTAATAAATAATATAAATTATAAAATTAATTATAGAAGTTATCTCGAATGCTATACATAATAAGGATAAAAACGAGAGGGAAAATAATTTCGAAAATTGTTCATGGACATAATTTAGTCACGATTTAACGGGATAGGAAATAAAATCCATTTTATTTCCCTATTCGATGCTCCAGGCTATCTTTTTTTTTTATCTGTAAAAGTTGAACATGACTCCTAAAATGATCACAAAAGCCGGCTTTTGAGATCATCTCAACAGTCGTGTTCATAAAACTCTTGACATCGTGTAAAGTTGCGATGTCATCTTCCGATTTTTATATTTTTTATCTACATCATTCAAGAATATCTTTAAGGAGAAAGATCGAGAGAATAATAAATACTTCTGGCAATAATTTTTATAAATTAAAAAGTTAACAGAAAATCCATCACATGCCAAAACAAGCAGTTAAAGATGGTGTAAAAAAAAAGCATCATCTTGGAAGAAGTATCAACTCTACAGTATCGAATCGAGTCTCGTAACCTGCAACTAAAACATAAATAAATATATTTAATTAAATTTTATTTTTAATTCGACATATTTTTTCGATAAAAATGAGAGAGATTTTGATTAAAATTTCGAAATAAAAAAATAGAATTGTTTTGCTGTGATTATCCAGAAATGTTTCCCACGAGAATTTTCCTTCTAGAGAGAGAGGGGGGAAGAGAAAAATCAATTAAAGACGTATCGACAATAGAAAAATTATTTAAACATTGACAGAATTTTATTCTTTTTAGTTAAAAGAAATTACGTACAATAATCGCTTGATTTAGCATCATTTTATTTTTATAATTATGATAAAAAGTCGTTGAAGAAACTTTATTAATCTTAGGATAATCGTATAGATAACATGTATTTTTTGAACATATTTTTCAAGATATTTACATGAAATTTCTCATTTTATGCAAACAATAATAACTTAATATCCAATTTTTTATTTTATTTTGTAATATATTTTTTAAATTGATGATTATTTTAATTCAAAAGAGAGAAATTATTCATCAAAATACATTATTTACATGTCTACATTGAATATTTATAGAAGATAATTAAATAAAATAATAATAATAATAATTATATTTGTAATTATCAAGCAATACGATTAATACATTTAAAATGCAATTGCTAATTTTTATTAATAATTACA